>SEYY01001662.1:42500-47500 GCA_009176605.1 Armadillidium nasatum | reverse complement strand
TCCTAAAAAAGAAAAGAAACAAATAAAATAAACTTCCCTAAAAAAGGAACCCTTACCTAGAAAAAAAACATTTGCCCCCACATCATGTAAAACGTTCCACAAACACTTACCTGAAAATAAATATATATATATATATATATATATATATATATATATATATATATTATATATATATATATATATATATATATATATATATATATATATATATATTATATATATATATATATATATATATATATATATATAAAATTGTCAGAATTAAAAAGAAACCTAAAATGCTAAGAAAAGTGGGAAACGTTGTACTCTGTTCTTTGAAAAGTAGGTCTTGATCGTGAGAAGAAAATAGCAATAACCAATTTTGTAATTTTGCATTAATTGCTTCTTCATTGCTTGATTGTTTAATTGCTTTTCTCTATATTTGTTGCCCTCTCTTTCTCTCTCTCTCTCTTCTCTTTCTCTCTTTCACTCTCTCTCTCTAATCAATTTCTCTTTCTCTCTCTTACTCTCTCTCACTCACTCTCTCTTTCTTTCTCTTTCTCACTCTCTCTCTTTTTCTCTCTCTCTTTCACTCTCCTTTTCTCTCTTTCACTCTCTCTCTTCAGTCTGTATCTTTCTCTATCTCTATCACTATCTCTCTCTTTCTGTCTCTTTCACTCTCTTTCTCTTTCTTTTTCTCTCTGTTTCATTCCTTTCTTTTTAATTGAGGTTATAAATTTATTGATAAACGGGAACATTTTATTTATTTTATATATATATATATATATATATATATATATATATATATATATATATATATATATATATATATATATATATATATATATATATATATATATATATATATATATATATATATATATATATATATATATATATGGTTAAATATGTTTAATCGAAATTTCAAAAAGAAAAATTTTGCAATTAAAAGATTTTCTTATTTTTTATTATAATAATAATAATAATTATAATAACGATAATAGTAATAATAATAATAATAATAATAATAATAATAATAATAATAATAATAATAATAATAATAATAATAATAATAATAATAATAATAATAATAATAATAAATAATAATAATAATAATAATAATAATAATAATAATAATAATAATAATAATAATAATAATAATAATAATAATAATAATAATAATAATAATAATAATAATAATAATAATATATATAATATATATAATATATATATATATATATTATATATATATATATATATATATATATATATATATATATATATATATATATATATATATATATATATATATATATATATATATATATATATATATATATATATATATATATATATATATATATATATATATATATATATATATATATATATATATATATATATATATATATATATATATATATATATATATATATAATTTTTTTTTTTAACAAATGTTAATGAATGAATTAATGAAAAATAATTAAATATAAAAATTTGACTAAAGATTATCTAGCTCTGTGTGCGGCAATTTTTGGAAAATATTTTCTTCGTTTTTCAATTCCATTATATCAAGTAAAGAAATTTCCTTAATTATTTTAATCTAATTTGTGACGGAAAATATCATGAGTTTTTCATACGAACAATATCATTATAAAGATTTTATCAGATATATGAGGGGGCAATAAGAGAGGGAGAGAGACAGAGAGAGAAAGGAGGAGAGAGACAGAGAAAAGTTAAGAGGAAGAGAGTTAAATAGACAGAAAGAAAGGGGAAGAGAAAGAGAGATAGATGGAAGGAGGAAAAGAGAGAGGGTGAGTGAGAGAGAAAGAGGGAGACAGAGAGAGAGAGGTGATGAAGAAGAAGAGAGATACATTGACAGAGAGGAGGAGTGAGAGAGAAGGGGAGAATGGGAGAGAGAAAAGGGAGGAGGAAGAAGACAAAGAGAGAGAGAGGTGAAAAAGAAAGGAGATAGATAGACAGAGAGGAAGAAGGAGAGAAAGAAGGAGAATGAGAGAGAAAGAGAAAAGAGAGAGAAAGAGAAAGAGGAATAAGAAGAGCGAGAGAAAGAGGTGAAAAAGAAGAGAGATAGATAGATTGAGAGGAAGTGGGAAAGAGAGAGTTAAAACGAGAGGGAGAATGAGAGAGAGAGAGAGAGAGAGAGAGAGAGAGAGAGAGAGAGAGAGAGAGAGAGAGAGAGAGGAAGTTGTTAGAGCCTCTTTCCTGAGAATCGTACGTACCTGATCAATGATTGAAGAAGCGAAAAAATTATCTGTGAATGTAAATCCTCCCTCCTTCTGTGACTTTCTTGCCTCTGATGGTGCTGATACGAGTCCGAAGAGAAGCGGAAGGAGATATGAGAGAGTCAGAAAGAGTCTTAGGAGATAACGGAGAGACAGAGAGAAGATTAGGGTAAGCATCAAAGCTGTTTAAATCGTTGTTCTTTTAATCTTCTCAAGATCTTCATCTGTCTGTTACAGTTTCTTTAACCTAAAAATAATAATAATAATAATAATAATAATAATAATAATAATAATAATAATAATAATAATAATAATAATAATAATAATAATAATAATAATAATAATAATAATAATAATAATAATAATAATAATAATAATAATAATAATAAATAATAATAATAATAATAATAATAATAATAATAATAATAATAATAATAATAATAATAATAATAATAATAATATAATAATAATAATATAATAATAATTAATAATAATAATAAATAATAATAATATAATAATAATAATAATAATAAATAATAATAATAATAATAATAATAATAATAATAATAATAATAATAATAATAATAATAATAATAATAATAATAATAATAATATATAATAATAAATAATAATAATAATAATAATAATAATAATAATAATAAATAATAATAATAATAATAATAATAATAATAATAATAATAATAATAATAATAATAATAATAATAATAATAATAATAGTAAAATTTTCTTTTTGTTTTGAGAAACTCCTATAAAATTGTTTTTAAAGAGAGGTTAAAAGCCTTGTTTGAATTTTAAAATATTTTCTTATTTACTTTTAATTGGAGAGAGAGAATTTTATTGTAGAGAACACGCAACGAAATGAACTTAACAGTAGCTGACGTCTTTTTAAACACACACACACACATGAACACACACACACACACACACACACACACACACACACACCCCTTCATGAACCTCTATTATTCTGCCTCTTTTCCTCTCTTTGTACTGTATTTTCTTTTTATCTTTATATGTATATTTTTTTTGGCTAATTAATAGTAATTTGTGTTATTATTATTACTGTTATTTATTATAAATTTGATAATTAGTATCATTATTATTATTAAAAGAAGTAGTAGTGTTTTCCTTGTTACTATAGGTACAACACATGTGTTTTTTATTATAATAATAATAATAATAATAATAATAATAATAATAATAATAATAATAATAATAATAATAATAATAATAATGATAAATTTAATAATAATAATCATATTTTTAATAATAATAAAAATTTTAATAATAATAATAATAATAATTATAAAATATTATTAATTGTATATAATAAATAATATATATAATAAAATAATAATAATAATAATAATAATAATAATAATAATAATAATAATAATAATAATAATAATAAATAATAATAATAATAAATTTATTTTTTTTTTTTTTTTTTTTTTTTTTTTTTTATTTTTTTTTATTTAATTATATTATTTTTAAAAAATTATTTATATAAATTATTTATTTACATAAATTTTCCAAATCTACGTCATTTACTTAATTCAAAAATTCAAATTTCAAAAATGGGTAAATCAGATTCTTATTCATAAATTTTTAAACATAGCTTTTTTTTTTTTTTTTTTTTTTTAAGAACTATACGTTTTATTTAATTTATTTATTTATTTATTTAATTTTTTTTTTATTTTATTTTAAGAACTATTCATTTTATTTCAATTTGTTATGAAATTGTTAAGAAACGGAGTAACAGTTTTAATAAATGCTTTTTTTTTTTTTATTTGATTTAAAATTCAAAAAAAAAAACAAATTAAAATTTTTTTTAATGAAATTAAATTAAAAAATAAATTTAAAAAAATAAATTTAAAAATAAATTTATTTAAAAAAAAAATCGATCTCAAAAATATTTTTTCGCAATTTTAAAAAAAAAAATCATTTAAGTGTCTTTTCGCCTTCAGTCTTCAGTAATCTTCATTCAATATCTTCGATTAGTTAAAATTTTGAATAAATAAGATCTTCACTTTCGAATTTCTATAAGAAATTAATGAATTCGACTTCCGGATTCATTTCGAAATGTAGCGTAAGATTCTTTTCAGAATTTAAAAGAATAAAAAAAAAATCAAAAATCAAAATTCGCACCCAGGAAGGGTTATTAGCCCTGTCAGTAGGCTTATTACGGATATCGATTTTTGATTCCACCTGCAATTAGCATTCCGCTGGTGTATGTATTACGCATAAGTGGGCGGGGCTAAGCGCAAGAGAGAGAACTGCCCAAATTTCTTTCTTTAAATTTTTATAACATTATATAATTAATTAATTTATAACTATATCAATTAAAATGAAATATTTTAGTAGTTGAGGCAAACGTTTAGGGACAAAGCCTTCCTCTCAGCATAGAGTAGAAATAAAAAAAAATATTAAATTATAAAATTTAAATATTTATTAATATGCAATTCAAATACTATTTTCAGTTTCAAATTTTAATTCAAATGAAAGTTTTAATGTAAACTTGTGTTTGAAAAATATATATTTATTATTATTATTATTATTATTATTATTATTATTATTATTATTATTAGTTATTATTATTATTATTATTATTATTATTATTATTATTATTATTATTATTTTATTATTATTATTATTATTATTATTATTATTATTATTATTATTATTATTATTATTATTATTATTATTATTACTAACCATTAATTCAGTGGTTAACTTAAGTTATTGAATAATACGAGT
>SEYY01001662.1:12500-15000 GCA_009176605.1 Armadillidium nasatum | reverse complement strand
TATATATATATATATATATATATATATATATATATATATATATATATATATATATATATATATATATGTATAAATGACAATTTATTTTAGAAGTCTCTCTCTTTGAAGAACTTGATTTTTTCAAACTGTTACTGATTATTTTTTTTAATCAAACCTTCTGGACTCCAAACCCCCTAGAGGTAATTTAATCTATGATAAAGAATTTTTTTTTTTTTTTGTGTGTTTTTTTTTTTTTTTTTTTTTTTTTTTTTTTTTTTTTTTTTTTTTTTTTTTTTTTTTTTTTTTTTTTTTTTTTTTTTTTTTTTTTTTTTTTTTTTTTTTACTCTTGACCCCTCCAAAAAAAAAAAAAGTTGCGAGTCTGTAGCTCTATCGTAGTGTAAACAGTGGCCTGAATAATAAAATTGACGCTACGTCAAAAATCTCAGTTTTCGCTTCCCAAATATTTAAACACTTATACATTAAAATTGCTTTAATGGAACCTTATATAAACATAATTTATTTCAGGAAAGGCAGAGCAAACATTGGTCAAAAAGAGCCTGTCTCTCTTTTTAAAATTTACAGTTATGTATACATGGGTGGCATTGATAGATGTATCTGTTTAGAATCTGCCTTTTTTTTTACCAATATCAATATCGATACGTCTGTACTAATCCGATACCAATATCGAGTATCGATAATACATCAATTTTAGATACCAAATACACTGATACCTCAGAAATTGTTGATACCGATACCAATACCTGATTCCATCATATATATATATATATATATATATATATATATATATATAATATATATATATATATATTGTATACTGCATATTCAATTTCTAAGATAATATACGAATGCAATGAAGCATACCTGTATTATTTGTAATATAATGATTACATAATAATAATTGTATTACTCAGGTTTCCGTATTGGCAGACTAAGATGAGGAGGTGGGGGTAGGGGGGGAGCCAGAGTATATTTTTTGTCGGGGTAGGAAATTATTTTGGGGGTAATATTTAGTTATATGAATGATGTTAGTTTGTATGTTATTTAGTACATGATTGCGTTTGATAATGATAGTGTAAAAAATCACTTTTATTATTTTATATTAATATATATATATATATATATATATATATATATATATATATATATATATATATATATATATATATATATATATATATATATATATATATATATATATATAAATATAAATAACAGTTTCTCTTATTGACATTGTAGATATTGAATTATATAAGATACACAATTGTTATATTAATAAAGAGTGTCCATAAAAATAATATTATATATAATATATATATATATATATATATATTATATATATATATATATATATATATATATATATATATATATATTTACACCCCTTCCCTCCTTGAATAGGACTCTGCCCGTGAGCGGTTGTGAAAATAAATAAATGAATAAATAATAAATAATAAAATATATAAAAATAAATAATATATATATATATATATATATATATTATATATATATATATATATATATATATATATATATATATATATATATATATATATATATATATATATATATATATATATATATATTTTTTTTTTTTGTTTGTTTATATATATATATATATATATATAAATATATATATATATATATATATATATATATATATATATATATATATATATATATATATATATATATATATATATATATATATATATATATATATATATATATATATATATATATATAAGTATTTAAAATAAGTTTTAAAATGCTTCTCTGATTCTGTAACCTAAAATACTCAAACTCGTTAATAGGTTTCCAAGGATAACATTTCTGATTAATTATATTATAATTAAGAACCCATTTCTCAGTAATCAAAAATATTTAAAAAAATAAAAATAAAAAAAATAAATAAAAAAAATAATTATTTTAGAAGAATTTAAACACAATTTTTTATTCGCATACCAATCGCAGAACTTGTCACTATAATGACTAGTATAAATATTCCATAATGCTTTATTTCTTCTAATAGTATCGATATAGCAAATTCAAATTCCAGCCACCTCTGTTTTGTGGAATTCTCTTCCATCTTCTATGCTTCCTGACGAATATAATCTCAGTTACTTTAAAATCCACGTCTGTGCTCACCTATGAAATTTGCGTTAAGTGGGAGTTATAGGGGATTTCATTCTTTTATTACTTTAACACCCCCCTCCCCTCCTTGAATAGGGCACTGCCCGTGAGCGGTTGTGAAAATAAATAAATAAGTAAGCAAATAAATAATTTAAGTAAATTGAGTGACTAAATAAAAAATAAAAAATAAATAAAAAATACATAACATAGGAAAAATATTTGGGAACACCTATCTCGAGTTGGAGTATTTTGAGATGCTCCATTTCTATTTACAATAAATTACATATTATTAGCGACAGACCATGACAGAGCCGACAGCCCTCAAGCTTTTATAAAGTCAATTAATATATATATATATATATATATATAT
>SEYY01001661.1:12500-15000 GCA_009176605.1 Armadillidium nasatum | reverse complement strand
TTTAAAAATAATTCATCTTTACATCTTTTTTTTTTTTTGCTCCAAAATTTGCGCTTTAAAATTTTTTTTTTATTTGCGGACATGTGCGCTTTTGCATTTGCGGACTAAATTTTTGAAAAAATGTGCACTTTTGCATTTGCGGACAAAGTTTTTAAAATTTTGCGCTTTTTTTGCGCTCTAAATTTTGAAATTTGCGCTCCCATATATATATATATATATATATATATATATATATATATATATATATATATATATATATATATATATATATATATATATATATATATATATATATATATATATATATATATATATATATATATATATATATATATATATATATATATATATATATATATATATATATATATATATATATATATATATATATATATATATATATATATATATATATATATATATATATATATATATATATATATATATATATATATATATTATATATATATATATATATATATATATATATATATATATATTTATATATTTTTATTTATTTTTTTTTCATTTATCTAGTAATTACATTTTTTTTAAATGTTAAATTTATTTTTTGCTTCATTTCAATCATTTTGTTACTGTTCTATATAAAAAAATATATTGCATTTTTTATTATTCATTAGTCATTTCACCTATTGATTCATTATTGTAATAAAAATCCAAAAAAAAAAATAACAAAAAAACCCAAAAAACCTGATTTTTATTGTTTTTTAAAAAAAAAACATTGGTTTTTGGGTTTTTTTTCTACCCTGGTCATTATACATTGAAGTTTAGACAAATTCCGAGTCCTTGTAATATTAGGACAATGAATGTTCATAGTGAGTTTTTTTTAATTTTTTTGTATTTTTTTTTTGTTGTATTTTTAGTTGTGCTTTTGTAATGTGTGCAAATTTTCATAAAAGCAAATATTTATTGAAATATTTTTAAAATTTTTCGACACTTTTTTTTAATATATTTATATTCTATTTTGTTTGTTACTGAACCTTTTAAAGAATTTTTATTATTACTTTTTTTAAACCAGAAACATTTAAATTTGAGAAACAAAAAGTCTTTAAAACCATTAGGAATACATTTAAAAATTATTTGTAAATAATGTAACTAGAAATTTGAGTTAAAATTGATGTCAACATGATTGAATAATAAATATTCATGAACGTAATTAAGTTTGACAAAGATTTTCAGTGATAAATTATTTTCAGTTTTCGTAAATAAACACAATAATTTCCATTTTAGATTGTTGGAGGGTCGATTTTAACATTTAAACTATACATATAAGTTATTAACTTGAACAAAATGATGGTAATAAGCACTATAAACAGGTAAAGGTTAAGAATGATAAGAAAATACCTTTAGATTTTAGATAAAATCATTAAGATGAAAAACAAATTTAGAATCAGATTGATATATATTTTTTTAATTTTCATAATAATTTATGCAAATTCTTTTTAAAAACTTTTAATAATTTTTACACTTTAATTTTTACCTTAAATTTTAGGTGAATGTATAACTATTTAAAAAAGCATAGATAAAATTTTTTTTTGTTTTTTTTCGGATATTAGTCACCGAGACCATTGGAAATAGTGATATATATATATATATATATATATATAATATATATATATATATATATATATATATATATATATATATATATATATATATATATATATATATATATATATATATATATATATATATATATATATATATATATATATATATATATATATATATATATATATATATATATATATATATATATATATATATATATATATATATATATATATATATATATATATATATATATATATATATATATATATATATATATATATATATATATATATATATAAAATTCATATTAAAAATATAAGAGATTACCATGCTCGAAGAATGAGCATTCATGAACCTTGTTTTAAAGTTTAACAAAGATTCTCAGTAAAAAATATTTTTTAGAGTTTTGAAAAATAAAACTTTCCTTTTCAACCGTTGATTGAAGAACCTTATAATATTTTCCTTATACATGAAATAAATTTTGAATTACTTAAATTGATTCCAATGTTATCTACTTTACATTCAATGGTTACTTCAAAAAGTCACATAAGGGTGATGAACACCCAAAAATATATGGTAAATAAGTATATTGCAAAATCAGCGAATTAAAACATTTCATTCAGGAAGAAATAAAAAAGAAATTTAGAATTAGATTAATTAAATTTTTAAAAACTTTTTCAAAAGTTATAAAAAAATTCCTTATAAGAAATCTTTTTATTTTTTAAAATTTTTATTTTTAAGTTAAATTTTGAATTAATCTATAATTTTAAAAAAAAGAAAGCAAATAATTTCATAAACCAAAATTGTGTGTGTGTGTGTGAGAGAGAGAGAGAGGAAAAAAATGCGTGCCAGGATTCAAACTTACTGACAAAAGCTTCTCCGTTACAAAATGTACAAAATTCTTTCATACTGCTCTTCTCTTCAA
>SEYY01001660.1:57500-60316 GCA_009176605.1 Armadillidium nasatum | reverse complement strand
AAAAAAAATTAATACCGAATTTTTACGAAAAAATACATATATATATATATATATATATATATATATATATATATATATATATATATATATATATATATATATATATATATATATATATATATATATATATATATACTTATATATATATATATATATATATATATGAGGTGTTAGTACTTACGTAATTACTGTGATGGTTGAAATTCGGTCAAGCGATGCTCGCCATATTTACGAGAAGAATTTTCTAATCTCTTCTCTTTTTTTGACTTTCATTAATAATAAAAAAAATTTCTCTTCACAATTTCACTATTAATAAAAATATCTGAAAGTTAAAAAAAAAAAAAATAAAAACATTATTTTCATGTATAATAATAATTTACAAGAAAGTACATTTATATTTAAAAGGATTGTTTTTAGCACTTTTTTCTGCTTTGCAGAGAAAGAAGACTCGCTAATGTGTGCGTATGTGTACTGTGTGTAGGTGTGCGCGCGCGCGCGTGTGTGTGTGTGTGTGTGAAATATGATGAAAGAAAAATCAACCGATTAAAAGTACAATCATCTACACTCGAATAACTTTAGCCTACCTAACCTGCACTAGGAAAGTTTTTTTTTTTTTTTTTTTTTTTAAAGAACGCCTTACTAAAAAAAAAAAAAAAAACATTCTTAGTTTTCATTTCAAACTGAAAACGAAAAGAAAATAAGGTTTCCCATAGTGTCGACATGAAAAAGATATTTACGAAACTTTTTGGAAGATATTAATATTTTATGCCTGCAAATTATATTTTTCTGCGACAAAACATATTTGAGAAACAAAATAAGCTTCCAAAAACATTTCCCAAACATTACTTCCAAGTTTGTCCCTAGAATCTAGAGAAAAAAACCAGTGGTAATAGGACGGTAACTACACTTACCAACAGAATGATGATAATCAACCCACCCCCACCCCCCACTAAACCGAAATTGCCTAAGTTAAGATCTCGAATTCCGTAAGACGAAGAACAGCCTAATTACATTACCTAGGATTATATAAACCTTTCTAACAGGGATTATACCTCCGAACCAAAATTTTTAATCCTAATAATGTGCCTATAAGCTAATAATATATTTATTAATATTTTTTACTCAATGATGATTAATATTAAAAACATATGTTCGAAATATGAGTCATAAGATCTTACTGATACAGGTGTTATATATATATATATATATATATATATATATATATATATATATATATATATATATATATATATATATATATATATATATATATATATATATATATATATATATATATATATATATATATATATATATATATATATATATATATATATATATATATATATATATATATATATATATATATTATATTTTTTTTTTTTTTTTTTTTTTTTTTTTTTTAATTTAATTTCATTTTTTTTATATATATAAAACTGTAGTTATTTAGAAGGAAAATTATATACTATTGAGATCCATTCCCAAATTCTGAATTATTGTAAACAATATAGTAAAATATATGAGAATTTAATTTAGGTATATAGAGAATTAAAAGTATTTGGAAATGATTAAACTTTTATTAAACCTGTAAGCTTTTTTTAATGCTTCATTCTAAAGTGTTAAAATTAAAAGCATAATTCTAGTTATTTTTGCATTTCACAAACATTGAGAGTTTCAAAATTGTTGTCAATCAATCAACATCTGTTGGAGTGAAAGACTTTTCCTGTGAAGCTGAAGATTCTTTTCACAGGAGCAGAAGATGCTGGGGTAGTCAGATATTTCTGTGAGAGCTTTGCCAGTGTTGGAAACATCTCTTCATGACTTTTCCAATACTTCTGTCCATCCTTTCTTCAGAAATACAATGTTGATTGAAATATTTATTTATTTCAATATTTATGTGTTCCTGTATTTGGTATGCGTCTGTCGAGTTTTGACCTGAGGAGACTATAAAGATGAACAATTTTCTCTTTGGTGGAGGATTTCCTAAACTTTTTCCTGGTAAAACCTCTGATAACGCAATAACAATATTAGTAGCTTTCGAAGCTCTGAAAATGAACTGTGATATCGCTAATGTGGAACCCATTCTGTTATTTTATCTCTGTTATTCTGTTAACTTATCTGAACTGTGATTTCGCTAATGCGGAACCCATTCTGTTATTTTATCTCTGTTATTCTGTTAACTTATCTATCACGCTTGTGAATTGATAAAAAAAAAAAAAAATTTATATTCTCATCCAACTGATGATGCTTTTGAGTGGATATTTTTAGTCCAAAACCCAGTGAACAATTATATTTTGAATGCATTTGATAAAGATGATACTTAATTTCTTAAACATAAGAGATATTTAAGCTTGATGAAAAAGAATACTGCAGTGAGAATAGTCAGATGCATTCTCAAACAATTCAAAAGTTTCTCGCCTTTCTTTAAGAATATTTCAGTTTTATGTTCCATTCTACGATCTGTAGCAAATGCTCTTTCTGAAAACACAAAGCTTTTCAGCCTCCGTTTCTCATATAATTCCATCCAGAATGATTTTTGCATGCCTCCTCCCCTCAGGAGTTCAATGTCTCTATCGTGATTACAAATGATCGTGTGAGATCCTTTTAAATGTAAGGCTAATGACCAAGATGGCATTCCTCTTCGTGTTCTAAGGGAGTCTGAGCAGTTAGCGTGTCCTCGTTCGACTCTACTCTCTGTGCATCAATATTAATAGCTTTTTTTTTCATTTCTCAATTCTGGAAGCACGCATTTGTTAAGCCGATCCAAAAGAAGTGTAGCCACTCTGATCCTTCAAACTATTGTTCTATACATTCAC
>SEYY01001660.1:47500-52500 GCA_009176605.1 Armadillidium nasatum | reverse complement strand
TAGTGAATAGTGATTTAAGTAAATGAATTGTTTGTTTCCTCTTTTTATATTGTATAATTTAATCTACCGTTAATAAATATAATTTGCAATTAACTCAGCCAGGTAAACCCGGGTTTTTCCTAATTATTAGCCGGGGCCGGGGCTCCGGTAGGTCCATAATCCTAACAGACAAATTGGCTAACCTCTGTCCATAATTCAACACAATAACAGAAAAGAAAAAAAAAAACCTGTTAGTACTCTACATGACAAAAAAAACTGCAAATCCCATCAATCCTGTATACATCCTTTAATTAATGGATTTGGGAAAACAGTAATGGAGTTACTTAAACACGTCAAACCTATCAAAATACAAAATTTTAAATATCTAAAAAATATTTAGAAAAAAAAGAAACGTTCGAAAAGAAAATATTTCTCTATATGATTTAAGGTGTTTCATAGAGTTAGGACACCATGACCTGACCTGACCTCAGAAAACCGAATAAATCAGTCTCCATTTTTCCTAACGTCAAATGATGCATTAAAACTTTACAACCTATTTGCAACGATAAGTTTTTATATAATTTTTTTTTTTTTTAAATAAAATATCCAAGAGTAGAGAATTTTACAACACTGCGATCACAATACATAATAATAATAATAATAATAATAATAATAATAATAATAATAATAATAATAATAATTTGCATTCTTATAAAGGCCAGTTAAAACTAACGGGTCTTTTTTACGTTTGTAAAAAATGCGGCCACCTTTGAGATAATTTCTCAAATAATTTACAAAAAAAAAAAAAAAAAAAAAAAAAAAAGTCAAAAAAAAATAATAATAATAATAATGAACGCTTCTAGATTTAATTTTATATATAATAAAAATATATTATATATATATATATATATATATATATATATATATATATATATATATATATATATATATATATATATATATATATATATATATATATATATATATATATATATATATATATAATACACACACACACACGAACAATAAGCCAACGAGACTGATGAATGATAAAAATGCTAAGTGAAGCGAAGAGGAGCCAATCATTCGGAGCTATTGAATAATTTTACTGAAACAATAACAATTAAATGCGAGCGCGCGCGCACGACGCACACACACACACACACACAACACACAAACAAAAAAAAAAACAAAAAAAAAAATATAATATATATATATATATATATATATATATATATATATATATATATATATATATATATATATATATATATATATATATATATATATATATATATATATATATATATATATATATATAACCGTTAAATTCGTCACATTCCGACGCAGCATAATTACCCTAAAAGCAAATCATATCACATGATCATCGCCACGAAGTTATAATGATCATTCATAGGTTTAATTAAAATTACAAATAGAAAAAATAATTTATTAATGAAATATAGAAAAAACGAAACGAAATGAAAAAAAAAGTTGTGGCCATATTTTCCCAACACCTTTATCTCCCTCCTTGGTCTTTTTGTCAATAATAAAAACTGCAGAAGGCGATCCCTCCTTCAGAACTATGCTTAACCAACAAAACAAGGTCATCGCTTGACCAATCACAACTGTACTTTTACCCACATTAATCACATATCAATACACACACACAAATTATTAAGAACATTCACTTCTGAATACAAATTATAATTTAAAACACACTAACTACCAATTCCTCGGACTAGATAATAAAATATTTTTTATTATTATTATTTTTATTTTAAAGACTTATGCCACCAATCGAATTCCTGACGATCCAAGTACGGGACACCGGACAGAGCCCTTACTACTACTTCCAATAATAATAATAGTAATAATAAACCGACTCCTATTACTACTACCATTATTACTATTATTATTATTACACGAGCATTTAACGAGGACTGAGAAGAATCTTGCCTGAGGGAATCCGGAAGTATTATTAAAACGATGGCTTTAACAACTCAAATTTTACATTTTTAAAAATATGACAAACCATCACTTACATAATTATACTTCCTTACCTTTCCCTCATATATATATATATATATATATATATATATATATATATATATATATATATATATATATATATATATATATATATATATATATATATATATATATATATATATATATATATATATATATATATTATATATGTGTGTGTAAAATTGTTGCGTATACCAAGTGTTTAAAAGCTTCCAACTTTTGAGAAGGTATCAAAATAAATTAGCAAAGAACCATCCCACACAGTGGTTAGGACTGCTACAAGTAGTGGTTGTGGTGGTAGCATTTTTAAAAAAAATTAAACCATTCCAATATGGTTTATTATGGTAACAGCAACAGACTCTCATAAATTTAAAGGCACCTCTCCTTATATCTGATCCGAGACTAAACAAACATCTAAAAACATCAAAATTCAAGGCATGACAAACCGAAAACGTCAAACATCGTTAATAATCTTTACAGGAAAGCAACGAACAAAACACACCAAAGTGACAAATTCTACGTCTTTTTTTTTATCGTCAATGACGTTTTCTTATCACATACGACGAGACATTCCTGGGGATTACAAATCTATCAAAGATCTCCATAAAAAAAACCTATCATCTAACACACATGATCGATAACAATGCATTTTCACATACACGGAAGCCATTGTGCAAAAACGTAACTGTGATAAATAAAAATTACGCTAAAGCCTCTCGTTTTGGGGGAAACAAAATAAAAATAATTGTAAAAGAATTAAATGATAAAAATGGATCAGAGATAATAGGATATTATTTTCTGTGGTGTCATTAAGATTATCTTTTGACTTAAAGATAAGACGAAAGTATATATATATATATATATATATATATATATATATATATATATATATATATATATATATATATATATATAATATATATATATATATATATATATATATATATATATATATATATATATATATATATATATATATATATATATATATATAATAGGGAGGAAAATGTTAGAAATGTTATAAAATGGTTTCCCGAAGTACACTGCACAGTTATGGTATATAGTGATAGTATTTGTCTTTGGTTCAACAGACATAAAGCCGGAAGCGTTACGTACTGTCACATGTATTAAATAAATAAATAAATAAATAAATAAATAAATAAATAAATAATTAACGAAATATAATAAATGAAATGGAAGGAATTCCCAATTTGAATGAATATAAAATTTCACACGGTATTAAGATTTCTATTTTCTAATGCATCTTATTAAATTTTATTATTTATTATTATTATTATAATTCTTTTAATTTTATTTTTTTATTTCATACTTATTATTATTACAATTTTATTTTTCTCATCATAAATTATATAAAGAGAAATTTGTTTGAAATTAAAGACACAGAAAATTAATAAAAGCAACATACATCATTTTAAAATTCAAAAAAACTATTTAGAAAAAAAAAAACAAAAAAATTTTTTTTTACACATCACCACCACTCACGGGCAAAGCCCTATTCAAGATTGGTGTTCACGGGTATGTAACAAAAAAACATAAATGATTACAAAATACCGAGAATGAATGTACGTTTAATGAAAACTGAAGTAACCATGGAGAGCTAACCATCTATTTAAGTTTTCTGACCCAAGTGTCACGAAAGATGAAATATAATGCATTACTAATCCACCAACTATTTAGGTACTATTATTAAGCCAATGAATAATAATAATAATAATAATAATAATAATAATAATAATAATAATCTTCATCCCCCAGGAAGGACTTACGTCCTGTCAGTGGGATCTTTCGAGGAAGATCCTTGGGTTTTACGGGCCCAAGCGGATACCGTTGGCTGGGTCAGGCCTATCGCGGATGCCAGAGATTATTTTCCATCAGTGACAAGAGCGCTTCACTAATGTACTCGTTTTAACGACTGAGTCATTCGGGCTAAGCGCAAGGAGAAACCGCTCGCATTTCCCGCCCCGACCAGGACATCGAACCTTTGTACTCTTGCTTGCTAGGCGAGTGCTCTGCCGCCGAGCCAATATAAAACTATATTTCGAATGCGAAGAATATTTTTAAAAGGATCGTACAGAAAAAGTAAACTTTAAATGCACGCACTTAAAAATTGTGCTTCTCATTTGCTACAAACAGCAGAGGATTTGAATATAAACACCTGTGACTCCTTTAGTTCAAAGTTACCCTCACCTATATGTGGTCAATAACAAGTTTGGATAATCGTTTAAAAATAAACGTAATTTTACAAACGTATGGCTACCATAAAACTGGTTGCAACTTACTTTTCAGATTCGTAAGTACCAAACTTATCATGAATCTTAAAACATGCTGAACAGAAAACATTTACAAAAATAAGGAAAAAACTGAAAAATTTTGTTAATGTTAACAAATAGGATATATATATATATATATATATATATATATATATATATATATATATATATATATATATATATATATATATATATATATATATATATATATATATATTATATGAGAGAGAGATTTGTAATTCATTCTAAATAATACTAACGGACGCGGACAAGGTTGACCGTGAAGGAATCTTCTCGGCTCTTCTCGATAAGATTCCAATCCTATGACGTCACCCAACGGAAATTACCACAATAGGCGGCACGCACACGATTTCTCTCCCTCCCTCTCTCTCTCTCTCTTCTTATTCCCTCAAACAACATATACAAACCAATTACTCCATGTATCCCAAATTGCGGGATCGAAGCTAAAGGGTAGGTCCAAACAAATTGGCAATTACATCACAGAATGGGTCGGATCCGTCATATACGAAGGAGGAATGACGGAGCCGCTACAGCATAAAATTACGAGGTGAAGAAACCGACGTTAAAAACCGCCAAAATTCATTCTACGGCCAATGCACAAGAAAAACACCCTCAACTATCACACTACTCCCTACACTCTATTAAACAAACGATGAATAACACATGATACAAGATTTT
>SEYY01001660.1:0-40000 GCA_009176605.1 Armadillidium nasatum | reverse complement strand
TATATATATATATATATATATATATATATATATATATATATATTATATATATATATATATATATATATATATATATATATATATATATATATATATATATAGTAATACGTAAAAATTAATTAAGTCAGAGATTTACGGAGCAATGGGAAGGAGAAGAGCAGTTCAAGGTATTTTTTCATACGCAGTTGATATTGCGTTCTGGAGTGTGGAGAGAGATGTGGGGACATGGTTAAATAAATGGAATGAGTGTTGTGAAGTGGGTGATCTGAGGATGAATAAGGACAAAATCATAATCTTGAGAATAAGGAGGGAGAGAAATGGAGACTGCTTATACATTCAGGTCGATGGAAGGAGGACAGAAGAGGTTGAATCTGGAAGTGTATTCGAGAGAGAGAGGAGGAGTGAATAGCGACATTACGGAGAGAATTAGCTATTACGGCAGATGTGTAGGGGTATTCTATCCATTGCTGAAGGATCGATGCTAATGTACAGTTACAGGCAAGAGAAGTAATTTTTAAAACTATTTTAACACCGATATTGATGTATGGAGAGGGATGCTGGACGACAATCACGAAGTCCTGAAGCAGAAAACCATGACCAAACGATTGTGAATAGGTGTTTAGGAGTGAAGACCTGAGGGAAGGAGATCGAGGAAGAAAGCGGTGGTGATGGAAAGTTGAGGTGGAGGCGGTACTTGGGAAGTATTGCTTCCCTCACCTGGATGAGCTTCGGGAGAAGCCAAGCTTTTGCCGATCGAAGAAACTGGAAAGCAGATAATGCCTACCTGAGAGCTGAAGAGGAAGATTAAATCAGCTGAACTATGAATCAATAAATAAAATAAAAAATAAAAGTTATTTTATATTGTTGGTATTATTATTACGTGAATTTATCTTAAGGAAAACTATAAAAAATAATATGTTCCTTACTGTGGCTATGATAAGATCCTAAACACTATAGAACTTGTAACTTATAAGTTATATGACGACCTACAACATATTAAGAATATATCAACTAGTTAAAACGAATTTTATAAAAAAATACAGAAAAACTTAGTTAAAGAAAACTTTACCCAAATTAAACAGACGAAGAGCTAAAATCAGAAAGTATAGAACTAGAGTCCTTAAAGTTTACCCAAGTCCCAAAGCCATGGTATGAATTGTTTTAGTAGTACAATACTAAATAAAATCAGTCAAATAAAAATAATGATGCCCTTTGAAACAACATTATTTAAAGAGACTCGGAAAAGGTGTGAAATCCTATAAGGAAGCAAGAATAAGGAGATGAAGAACTCCCAAAAGAAAACAAGCAAGGATAACAAAAACTCCAATAGGAGACTATATGCAATCAAAAATTCAGTTATAATTAAAAACACATCAAAAGGAAAATATATAAAATATATATATATATATATATATATATATATATATATATATATATATATATATATATATATATATATATATATATATATATATATATATATATATATATATATATATATATATATATATAGTTAAATAATATGTATCAAAAACTTGTGAAAAAAAACATTTAAAAAAAAAATTTATTAAATTATTATATTATTATTATTATTATTATTATTATTATTATTATTATTATTATTATTATTATTAATAGTCCAATGGTTTACATTTTCCCCTTTTGCAAAGTATGCTTCAAGAGTTTGAGCAATTGCCCTTAATTATTTTATTAGTCTTTTAAATTCATCCAATCAAAAAAAATTAAATGTCATCCACATATATATATATATATATATATAATATATATATATATATATATATATATATATATATATATATATATATATATATATATATATATATATATATATATATATATATATATATAAATATATATGAGAATTGGCAAGGTTTTTTTAAGAGGTTTAATACATGATAAGGGAGTACGCTCACTATCAAAAAGAAAAATTAAGATAAAAAGAAAAAAAAAGATAAAAAAGAAAAAGAAAAAGAAAAAAAAATATCATCACTTTGGACATCTTATCTCCATATGTGAGAACTCATCTAAGCTTATCAAAAATGTCTTATCTTTACATATTAATTCAAACCATAAATATATTTGATGAGTATTGTGAAAATAACATATATATATATATATATATATATATATATATATATATATATATATATATATATATATATATATATATATATATATATATATATATATATATATATATATATATATATATATGCCTTAATATGGGCTTATCAAACATCCGAAGGAGTATTATAATTTGAATTGAACTGGGAAAATGAAAAGAGGGAGAATGACAAATAAAAGTTGGATAAATTTCTGTATTTGGAAAAAAAAAAAAATTTTAAAAAATTTAAAAAAATAAAACTTTTTTTAACTTAGGTTTCAAATTATTAGTCCCAAAAAGAAACTAATAGAAATCCCTAAGCAAAACAAAGACAACAACGACCTCCGCTTATGCTTACAGAACAAAGCAGTGACTATTTAATAGTCTCCTTTTAAATATCCACTGTAAACATGAACACAAACAAACACACACACACACAAAAAAAGACCTCAAACATTAACAGAGATTTCATTTCGTCGCAGATCCTTTAAAATAATAAACTTATATCAATGTGAATGCAAACAAAAAAAAAAATAAATAAAAAATCCCAATTCAACTTATTTAACCATCTTTTAATTAAAAAACCCAAAAAGACTCGCCGACACAACCCCTCATTATCTCAATGCAAAGATCATTGTGCAAGAAACAAGCAGTTTCGCGCTCCAAATATTCAAAGAAGAGAAGAGCAAAACAGAGACTTTCTTGTAGTGCAGAAAGGACAAAATTAGTTGGCAATCAGAGTCAAGGTTATAAAATGCAAATACGATTCAACAAACTCTCTCTCTCTCTCTCTCCTCCCACCCCCCTTTAAATGCGACTTCAATGCATTTGGCCTTTTTACTCTAGAACATCCCTCTATATATATATATATATATATATATATATATATATATATATATATATATATATATATATATATATATATATATATATATATATATATATATATATATATATATATATATATATATATATATATATATATATATATATATATATATATATATATATTATATATAAACAGGTAGTATGGACACCTGTTTAATTACTTTTGAAAATATGAGAAACAGAAATTCAAACACGTTTTTGCATTGAATATATAAAATATATTTATTAATATATTTTCAAATTTATGAAGCATTTTTTTTAAGGGGGTTGGGAGATGGGAAAGCAAAAAAAAAAAATAAAATAAAAAAAAATAAAATGGCGATTAAAACAAACTAATTTCCCAATTGCCTGATAAATTCCTCCATACCATCTGAAGAGTATTCCTAAGTGAGGTTTTTAGAAGTTCTGCCCTTCCCTTTTTATCTTCCTATACAGTTCACCACATACCCATTAAGATAAAAGCTTAGGGCGTAGCGCGTATCTTTACAAGTAGCTGAAATATTTTTGTTTACTTAATCAAATGTTCCTTCCCATTAGTCATATTTACCTACGAGAAGCCTTTATTTCTTAATTTATTAATAAAATTCCAATCATTAATAAGCAAAATAGTCTTTTAATTAATAAAAAAAAATATTTTAAGTAAATAAAACTATTTTGATATTAAAAAATAAATAAATAAAAAAAATTACCTAAGCAATAAACAAGTATCAACAGGTTTCATTTGCTCCATCTGAAATGGGTTAGCCAACCCTTTCTAACAAAGAAGGAACAATGCCAACAATCTTTATTCTTTAAACAAAGAAATAAATAAAAAAAAAAAAAAAAAAAGCTTTTTAACCCTATAAAAGCTAATAGTGAAAAGACTCAATACTTATGAATATTAATATGAATATAATATAGTATATTAATATAATAATAATATGAAATAGTAGTCACATAAATGCTCCTGAACTACTGTGTTCTAACTTGATCTTTTTCAGCCCTGCTTTTCTAGGGTTCTACCTTTAGGTCCTTTAATTCTGGTTCTCTATCTATCTACAGGACCATACCTCCCTCAGTAATCCACTCACTTCCCATGGTCAAGATTTATTTAAGAGAAAAGAAATAGATCTTATCTTAAAGGAATAATGGGTTAGATTGCCAGTACAGTGGTCCAAACTTTGATTATAATTTTGTTTTCATTACGCTACAAAAATTTAGAAACCTTTACATTCCGAGAATTAAAATACCTAAACTCTTAATTAAGAAGCTTCTTTTATGAGAGAAACAAAGTAATCCCTACGAGAGATCACGTGAAAGGGAAATGCCAAGACTATTGAGAACAGATGAAGGTTTGTACCATCTTTTTGAAGATGTAATAATGTGAAAAATTAGGCCTAGTCGGTATATTTAAAGGAACATTTAATTTTCGATTTTTGATGCATCGAAAGCAATGTCCCAATTAAAAATACGAGAAAGGTCAGAGGTTAAATGTTCTATCCTCCTACCGTAAGCTACTAGCGGTTGAGTACAATATTTTCAAAATGAAAATAGTACTGAAAGGTGGTGGCACTGGCATCGGAGCGTTTAGGCGATGAAGTGACAGGTCACTAACAGAAAATAAAGAACAGGAAGTCAAAGCTTTGCACCTCTCTATGTGAAATCTTCCATTTGTCCACTTCCACAGAAAAATATTTACCGAAGTGCCACAGAATATATATATATATATATATATATATATATATATATATATATATATATATATATATATATATATATATATATATATATATATATATATATATATATATATATATATATATATAACAAAGCCCTTAAAGGGTATGAATAGCGAGCGAGGGCATGGACCTTCTCTCCTCCCTCAAGTCGCATACCATTTGTATTTTTTTTTCTCTCTCTCTTAGCAAAACTGGATTTTATAACGGGACTTTTATCAAATGTTCAAAACAGAAGAATTTTTTATCTACCTTCCACGTCATGTTCCTCCTCCTCCGTATTTTGAACGTAAAAGGTCAAATTGGGCACGTCCCGACCCGGGGCATCTTATCGTGTGAGTCATAAGGAATATTTGTAATGTTTACACCTTTATACAGAATACAAGAAAGGATGTATGGCATTTACAGTTCTTAAAATACTCAATAAACAAAGACGTACGATCTATATCATTTACATAAAATCAAGATTATATATATTATATATATATATATATATATATATATAT
The DNA here is from genome assembly GCA_009176605.1 of Armadillidium nasatum. Lineage (NCBI taxonomy): Eukaryota > Metazoa > Arthropoda > Malacostraca > Isopoda > Armadillidiidae > Armadillidium > Armadillidium nasatum. The sequence continues at coordinate 34,766 of SEYY01001660.1, read as the reverse complement.
ATATATATATATATATATATATATATATATATATATATATATATATATATATATATATATATATTAAGGGATGGAGTGAAGTATCGGTATCGGTAAGTATCGGCATATTTTTCAGTATCGGTATCGGCAAAATTTTTGGATAAGAATAAAGTATCGGTATCGGTAGTAGTATCGGCAAGTATCGGCCTATTTTTAGGTATCGGTATTGGGTAATTTTTAGGTATCGGTATCGGTAAAAATTTTGGTATCGCTCCATCCCTAATATATAATATATATATATATATATATATATATATATATATATATATATTATATATATATATATATATATATATTATATATATATATATAATATATATATATATATATATATATATATATATATATATATAAAGGGAAGATTATTTTTATGACAAAGTGGCCCTGTTTCTATTTAAGACGAGGAGAAAAATGTCAAAAAAACTAAAGCACCTCGTCTCGTTCGCTTTCCCTCTTCAGAGTTTGCTTATGGGCACCAGTCACGATCTTTTCAAGAAAATAATCTCCACTGTTGTTATTCACTTCAATTGTTATTATAACAATTTTGCACACATAAAAAAATTGAAAGTGAGAAGCTTGAAAAGTAGGTTGGAGGGGGGGGAGAGGGGGAGAGTGGTGCTTTATAAGAAGGGGTATAGTAATTGGTGGGGGGGATAAAGTTATTGAAATTTGGGAGTCCAAAATGGTAGGCCCCTTTCTGTTCCTTTTATATATATATATATATATATATATATATATATATATATATATATATATATATATATATATATATATATATATATATATATATATATATATATAACAATGACTTCCTGTGAACATAAATAGACGAGAGGAGGATGCTCTCGTCAACTGACAGCACCCCTCAATTTATTTATACCATCGTCTATAAAACATACAGACTATAAACTATTTTGATTAAAAATAATTTGTAGAACATTAATTTCTGCCCTTTTTATGTTATATATTTGCTTAATTAACCTGTCATCTTAAACCAAGCAAACAAACAAACACAAACATACACAAACGTACAAAATATAGATTAACATTTCCTTCCACCTACTCGCTTTTAAAATAGTATTCAAATGTTCGAGTAAGACCAATGTATTAAATATGCTAAAGATCTTAGGAAAAAAAAAAAAAGAATACATTGCATAAGAAGCACGCTCAAAAATGAATATTTTGTTTCTTAAATTGGTGAATATATTCCCAAAATGTCTCAAAAATGGAAAAATATGAAAGGGGCCAATCTTATATTTTAAAATAACTCTGTATGAAAAATAAATTGACGTAAAGATAAAAAGGGATGTATTAAAATATATATGCAAATTTTTAGGTAAACTTTTCCCACGAAATCGACTTTAACTACTCTACCCCCCTACATTCCTCTCCCTCCTTTTTTTTTCTCTCTAAAGTATAGGTCTCAAAATTACAGAGATAAAAAATATTTCATAATTTTTCGCTATTTATGAAAATAATTACCCATTCGGAGAATAATAGATAAAAAAAAATCCCTCTAATAACCAAAATGACCGAATATGATGACCCAAATGCCCGCACAAATTACCCACCAACCAGATTTCAATTCGTACGCATTTATAAATAGTTTAAGAGAGGCACAAATAGTCTAAGCACACAGATGTTACACAAGAATGATGACGTCATAACCACTTCGTCTCTGCTTTCAATTTTTTTTTTTTTCTTTCTTTTTTTTTAATGTGATGTAACGAGGTTCAAAATTTATCTACCATAACAAATTTATTCATGTGACTCGACCTTCTAGTCCACCACATATATACACACAAACTCACACTATATACCCAATATGTTAAAAAAAAAAAAAACCACACACACACACACACACACCATGAGGATGGATTAAAAAAAATGGATTTTAAGGATTGGAAATTTTAAACAACAAATTGGCTAACGGAGGAATATTTTTAAACTTTTTATAATATTATATTATATATATATATATATATATATATATATATATATATATATATATATATATATATATATATATATATATATATATATATATATATATATATATATATATATATATATATATATATATATATAAAGAGGGTCATGCGAGTGCAATGATGGGCTGGAATTTTTAGCGGGCAGACGCCCGATACCCAAAGTACGTAATGTCAGAAGTGCAAAAAGGTAACTCCTTCCCACGAACCTTGTCACTAAATGAGTCTCGTAGATTTTACTTTCCAATTTCTTCGTTCAATATATGGGCGTAGGGTGAGAATAAAATCTCGATAGGTTAAGGACGATAGGTTTCTAATAAAAGAAAAAGAAAAAAAAAACAGGTTCGAAATAATCAAATTAAATTACATATAAATTCTGTAATATCATGCATAACGCTCGTAAACATTTGGCACCAGTGTCCCACCCATCCGTTTATACCATTCTTCCCACTAGGATCCCAAGGGATATATATATATATATATATATATATATATATATATATATATATATATATATATATATATATATATATATATATATATATATATATATATATATATATAAAGTGCTTATTAAATGTTTTATGATAAAGAAGCTCTATAAATGCAGAATGCAGTGATAATAAACGCTGAGGAGCGATTACAATGAATGCGACACTGCCCCAACCCCAACTCCAACAAGTGTTTAAATTCAACCAATTAATCTATTCATTGGTGTCAACTATTTCGAGCCTGACCCCAAAATATATCTAAATTTAGTGTGAATCATTAGTTGGCACCTTCACAAAAGACATCTTATTTCACAAACAAACGTACATACTCTTCCTTTCTTTCTTTCTCTCTCTCTCATTTACATACACCAACAAACAAAGAGAGCGGAAGGTAATAAAGTGACATGTCACAAAAGTCTCTCTCGGGATCACTTCCCGAATTAGAGACAATAACTTTTTTTGAGCTAAAATAATCTTTAAGATTAAAAAACAAAAATACAAAAATAAAATGCAAAACCTGTAATTTAAGTAATTATTTACAATTAAAAATTACTAATAGGCAACCTTCACAAAAGCCGATCATGTTTCTTCTTGTCATTGAAGAATTCGTATCACATCAGTAGGTCAGAGATCATTGTTCAAAATTACATACATTTTAAAGATACAAAACATCTCACCTTACTATTTATATTATCATCAGAAAGGTATTTATTTAAATATAAAAGTTTTTTAATAAATAATTTACATATATATATATATATATATATATATATATATAATATATATATATATATATATATATATATATATATATATATATATATATATATATATATATATATATATATATATATATATATGAAAATAATTTCGGTAAATGGGTCTGTCAAAGTATCTCTGCGGGTCGTACTTGCCTACCACTGTGATTATATTATTATTATTATTATTATTATTATTATTATTATTATTATTATTATTATTATTATTATATTATTATTAATTATTATTATTTTTTAAAAAAAAAAAAAAAAAAAAAAAAAAAAAAAAAAAAAAAAAAAAAAAAAAAAAAAAAAAAAAAAAAAAAAAAAAAAAAAAAAAATATATATATATATATATATATATATATATATATATATATATATATATATATATATATATATATATATATATATATATATATATATATATATATATATATATATATATATATATATATATATATATATATATATATATATATATATATATATATATATATATATATAAAGTTTTGGTAGGGATAGGCAAAGTCATAAACGTTGAATGATGCCTAATAGATCTCTCAAAATTCCCATTCATTATTTCAACAACAACAACAACAATAATAATAATAATAATAATAATAATAATAATAATAATAATAATAAAATAAATAAATAAATAAATCTATTAAGGGGGTTATTTTTAAAGTACATATTTACCTTTCTAAAGTGTGTTTCTAGATTAACGTGTGAATGTAGTGTCATGGAAACAGATCACCTACATTTCATCATAGTAACTTATACAGACGAAGGAATAAAAGCATGTATACAACAAACACACTACGTTCATATCTAACCAACAATGTTGGACGTTCATAACCTTGAAAAAGTCACTCCCATTATTTTAATGGCAAAACCAATTTGAAAAATTCCTGTTTAATTAAATAGCAAAATAACTGTTGAAAAGCAAAATGCTTTTGGAAAAAAAAAATGAAGATAAGCACTCCTGTGCACAAAGGTACAATTAAAGCATTCCTTAAGATTTGCAAAAAGACTTCCATTTGGACTAATGTCACAGGACTTTTCGAGTATTTAACCATTATTAGAAACTGGGTACATTTAATTAGTCTTTATATTCCTGGTCACTGAAACCATTTTAAGCATTTTTTTATTAAACCCACAAGTGAAAGAGAATAAGGCCTCTTCTAGGTTTAATAACAAAAACTCGATTTGTGGGGGGAGGGGTGTGTGACACGAACACAAAGTTGAAAAACTTATTTTACGCCTGGTACTACAACTTATCAAAATTTAAGGTTGCGGCTCTACCAACAAATTAAAACAAAAATGTATGAAAAGTTATGAATAATGTTAAACAACAGACTATTACATACATTAAGAAAACTAGAAGAGAACAGACACTAGGAGAACACTACCATAGGCATAATAGGAACAAGCAAACTTAATCATCAACCTAAATAATGATCGAACACTAGAGATGAATATGCAATGTGAAACAAAAAATTTGAAGCAATGACGCATACCACGAACCGTAAAAGTCATTGGATATTTCAAGAGTTACCACACAATACTCCCCATATTCTCAAAATGTATAGTGTGAATAAGGAGATCTATCTCTCTATAGGTTGTGAAGTAATAGAAAGAATGTCATTAATGAAAAGTAGAAAAAAGTGTGTGTGTATATTATATATATATATATATATATATATATATATATATATATATATATATATATATATATATATATATATATATATATATATATATATATATATATATATATATATATATATATATATATATATATATATACTTTTTCTACTTTTTTCTTTATATATATTAGAGATGTACCGATACTCTATTTTTTAAGGTGCCGATACCGATACTTTAATTATAAGAAATACACAGTAATAAGATAGAAAATTTGTGTACTGCTAGGCAACTGAGGATTGCATTCAATGTACAACCAATACTTAAGTAATATACCTGGCGCTTTCGACCGGTAAAAATCTGGCAACCTGCCCCTAACGGTTTTTTCTGCATTTGCGGGCAATCCTGCATTCTCAGGGACCTTCCTGACATTTTCTTTATCGGTTCAAGGACGCACGTGGGCCCCTGGACCCCCTGACCCCCAGATTCGAGCCAAATTCAGACGGACTGAACCGCAAAGAAAATGATCAGGAAAGAAAGTGAGGTGAACGCAGCGATTTTGCAAACTCATGCAACTTCCTGATACCATTGTTGGGGGGTTCACGGGGCCCCGCGAGGGCCCCTTCCCCAGACTTGAGGCCAATTTCAATGGGTTGAACCCCCAAAATGGTGTCAGGAAAGAGCGTGAGGTCAATTTGAGAGGAGTGATTTGCTTTGCAAATCAAAATCCCGTTTTGGCTTAGGTTGCCAGATTTTTACCGGTCGAAAGCGCCAGGTATACTACTTACTTAGTCATGTATTTCATATTTGGTTGTGTCCAAGTATATTTTATAAATTAAAATATTATCTTTTAGCAATAATAAATGTAAATATTACTAATAACTTTTTTATGTTGGTGTTTATTCAAAAAATATTCCATTTCCATTTTCCATTAAGTATTAACAAAGTTTAGCTACTCGCTTTAATGTTTTAACATGATTACAATTTACAAGATTCTTTATCTAGCTACAATATAAAGAATAAAAATAATGAAAGAAGAGACCTCAATTGATCAGTAGAAAAGAGAAAATATTAAAAACGCTATTTATTCAAACATGACGTAATATTCAGAGTATCGGCGTATCGGCCAAGTGTCGGCAATATTAACCAATACCGATACCGATACCCAAAAAAAAGGCCGATACTGTCGATACCGATACCGATACTATCGGTACATCTCTAATATATATATATATATATATATATATATATATATATATATATATATATATATATATATATATATATATATATATATATATATATATATATATATATATATATATATATATATATATATATATATATATAATAAAGGAAGAGGATTTTAAATATGATTCGTGATTACATAGAAAAAGTTAAAACTTGAAACAGAATACCGGATATCATTAATTACATCAGAGAGCAAATTAGTCAAGAGTATCGCTCTAAAGACTCATTATATTAGCTACAAAATAATTGGAATTTTATTTTTTAGGCTACATTTCAAGATAAGAATTTAAGGAAGGAAGGAACTCACACACACACACACATATACACACAAAAATGTCAATCGTAACCCCGACACTCGCATTCCTCTCCTTTCCCCTCTCCAACCTCTCTTCCTTTTTTAACCAGAAATACGTTTTTACGACTTTTTAAACTTGGCACCTTTAGATTTATTTATAAAAAATATAATTTTATTGGTTTTCGGGTTTTCATTTTGATCTATTATTTGTTTTCACACCTTAACATTAACATCTGTTTATACTCGACCAACAAATACATTCACAAGAAATAAATTCAAAATGAAAACCGGAGTTGGACCACAGCAAGCACCACGCCCCAATCTTTATAAAGACTCCCTACGAATAAAACTATTTTTTTTAAAAAATGATGATACATCACATTCAACCTACTTATAACTATGAGCCTCATACTTCTTCGGTTTTTTTTTATCGTGTATCACATCCGTCCACAATTGGAATGCTCAGAGCCCCACCTATTTACTTACATAAAATATAATAATATGTACTCAGTACTTAAAAAAAAAAATCAATAATTCAAAAGCCTTCTTCATCGCCGCAATTGCTACTCTTCGCAAAAGGAAATTAGGATGAAGAAGAGTGAAGATAAATTTTGATTTCGAGATCAATTTAAATGTACACTTAGGAATAACAAAAATAAATAAATAAAAAAAAAGACATTTAATAATTTTACAACACAGCACACAATGAATGGCAAGCTATTAATAGTCTTATTCCTCTTTTTATTACAATATATATATATATATATATATATATATATATATATATATATATATATATATATATATATATATATATATATATATATATATATATATATATAGAACATTATAATAATCAGTGGATATAAATTTTTCATTAAAATACCAGTTTGTGTGTGTGCATCCGAGAGCATATTCAAAACAAGCATCATAATAATAATAATAATAATAATAATAATAATAATAATAATAATAATAATAATAATAATAATAATAATTTTTAACAAATCTTAAATAAACAAAAACAAAAATTAAATTTTCAAATTTTGCTAAAAGTAAAGTTGGAACTAGAACTCGGCAGACCTCTTTTAATGATAGGGTTGATCAGAGTCGAGATGAACTCATCTATGACAAGTTCACTTAACGTTAAATAAGACAAATTTAGATCCTCTGAACACACACACACGCACGCACGCACACACACACACACACACACACACACTCTCTCTCTCTCTCATTTATTCTTTAAATTAGCCCAGACAAATTAGAAATAATTTTTAAAAATTACCATTTTATTCTTCCCTTTTGTAAACCCAATGGAGGTGGGAGTGACCGTCCAAAAATTGATACAAACTGCGTTTTAGTACTCAGTACTATCCTTTTGCTTCAACAAAACCATATTAATTAAACCAAATTATCCTGAAACGACAGTCTAATAGCAAAGAGAGTTAACCACACAAGGAAGGGCCTCAGAGGCCTGAGAAATGGGACAGAAATGTTAATCCCTGACTAAACTTAAGAAAGGAAATTACATAATAAATGTCACTCTATATATATATATATATATATATATATATATATATATATATATATATATATATATATATATATATATATATATATATATATATATATATATATATATATATATATATATATTATATATATATATATATACACCCAACTCACCTTGATAACAAAAACGGTGTACAATTTCTCAGAGAATTAAAAAAAATAAGACTGAAAATATTTTATAAAACGATAAATAATCAACAAACAATATTTATTAACAATTGTTGTCTATTTTTTATGTCTTAGCCACTGATAACATTAAAATAAACAACAAAACGCACTTAACCGCGCGCGCACACACACGCACGTATGAAATATGGGAAAAAGTTTAATCAATTATAAAATATTCAAGTATTAACGGTATTAATTAAATACCTTCCGAGATTTTGGAGAGAGAGAGAAAAAACAATTTTCGGCGAAAAAAAAAGTATAAAAAAAAAATTCCTAAACGCGACACGTCAAAAGACAAAACCTTTCCACTCCCTTGTACGATGAATACTGATGACCGACGGACCGAAGAATAGCAATAGACCCGAGCGCCCGACGCGCGCGAGCCGAGACCGCCAATTCAAAACGATTTAAAAACAGGGTTGCCACTTTCTTTAATTCATTATTTATTTTATCCCCATAATTGTGTCCACATCCACAAACATTATTCAGATAAAGAAAATGTCGCATGCCTCAATTAATAAAATTCTTTTTTAAAAAGTCAAGGATAGATAGCAAATAACTGAACAACATTTTTAAATATATATATATATATATATATATATATATATATATATATATATATATATATATATATATATATATATATATATATATATATATATATATATATATATATATATATATATATATATATATATATATATATATATTGTGCTGGGCGAATCCGAATCTGGATTCGAAGTTTGTTTCGCGGATTCGGATTTCAGAATTTCAAATTTTGCTGGATTCAGATTCGAGAAATCCAAAAAATTCGGATTCGAGAAATTCAAAATTCATCTGAATTCAGATTCGAATCCTTTCATTTATGGTAACATCAAAATCTGAGTAGCTTTTTTTCTCCTACTGATAAAAATTTCTGGCCTTTTACGAAAATCATCTCTAATAACTTTTGCAAATCTGCCTTTCCGCTCTTATTCGTTCTGACAGTACTGTAGATAACCCTCCTTTTTGAAACTTCAACCTCTTCAACTAATTCCACCCTGGACATTCTTCATCTCTCATATTACTCCTCCTCTCAGGTGTTCTATGTTTAAACATGTAGTCACACATGATCGAGTGCATGAGGTCCTGAAATCTATGGGTGGCATTCCTGCTCTTATTTTGAGGGAGTTTGCGTCTGAGCTACAGGCAGTCCTTGTCCCACTTTACTCTCTATATTTTAATATTAATAATTTCCCTCTGTGCTTGAAGCGCGCATATGTTCAGTCGATTATAAAGAAAGGTAGCCGTTCTAATCCTTCTAACTATCATGCTATAGCTCTCGTTTGTATTCTGTCTAAAATCTTTGAAACTCTCAACTTTCATTTCCTGGATTAGTTAGAATCTCATTACCTTTTCTCAGATCAACAGTATGGCTTTAGACGCTCGATGTCCACCGGTGACAAGTTCTCCTACCTCACTATTTTATGATCTTCTGTTTTTAGGGATGGCGCTTGAGATATCCAAGGATTTTGACAGTTTATGGCAAGTGTCACTACTCTCTTTCAGAGCTCCCTTCCTTTGAATTTCTTCCTTCTCTTTACTTACTCATGTTTAGTTTTCTCTCTGATTGTTCCATATCAGCATTTGTTGATGAAGCAACCCCTTTCTCTTTTCTTGTTAATCCAACTTTACACTTCTAAATTCATTCATTCTTATGCCGATGACTCAACTCTCCATTTTCTACTCGATTCAAATCTACTTTCTCTTTTGCATCTAGAGTTGAAATCTTGCCGCTCTGGATAGGATTTCCAGAGTTGGGGTCACTACATCAGCCTGATGATGAAATTCAACTTTTTAAAAAATCAACATTTTCACTTCTCTCTTCCAAAAACACCTCCAAAAACTGGAAAATTGGAAAGGAAATTTCAACCACTATTCAAAATAAAACTGAAGAGCTTCTAAAATAATAATAATATGTATCTGTTAATTTTGCCTTGGACCTTTTTTAACTTTATTATATCTTTCAACGGCTCTTCCGTCTCACATGTGAACATCAACAATATTGTTGGTCTGAACATAAACAGCAAATTCTCTTCGAAACCTCATATAACAATGGTTACAAAGAAGATAGGAATTCTATTCAGGTTGAGAGAATTTTTTTTCTTCCGAATAATCACTACCATTATATAAGGGTCTTAACCACCATGTATAGAGTACTGTTTTCTTATTTAAGAGGCGGTTGTACGGGGGAGGGAGTGCTTTAGCTCTGCCTTTCTTTTTTACAGAGTTGAGTTTAAGGTGAAAAAACTAATAAGCTGTCTCCTACTTTCAAATTCCCTTGATCCTCTGTATCTGTCACGTGACCGGCGCACACAATCTCTTTTCTACAAGTCTTATATTGGAAGGTGCTCCATGTAACTGACCTTTCCCATTCCTCCACCACTGCGTCGCCCTCGCAGCATGAGTGCCATGAACTCGCATCAATTTTGTGTGAATATTGCAAACTGTATGCATGTCATTTCCTGTTCTTGAATTTACTTAATTTTAACTTTGAATTTTTACTTATATTTTACTTTAATTAATGTTGAATTTAAATAACTAAATATAGTGCATTTAATTCAAAGTGTAATGAAGGAGTGTCGTATTTCGTAAGGAATACTATACTAGTGATCCATGTCTTTTCTCTGACTCTTGGTACTCTGCTTTATGGCGTTTCTGTGAATCTTTTGCTGTAGCTCTAGACATATTAAAAAAGCTTCAATAGTTTACTTACTCGAGTCTGACTGTACGTCGACATTTAAGCGACTGATTGATTGACAGATGGGACATAACAGTGTTTACCCCTCTCATTTTAATTACGTACTCATGTGAAGCTCAAAAACTAAATATCTCCTTTAATAATATTTTTTTTTCAAAATTTATTATCTTTATTAACTTTTGGCTCAACATCGTAACATAAATCTTCAAGAATCCAAGTTCTGATGATGTCCGAGGTTGACGGAAGAAAATGGTCAGCAATAAGAAGGAAAAATTTTTTGGAAAATTGGAAAGGAATTTCAACTGCTATTAATTAAATAAAACTGAAGAACTTCTAACATAACAATAATAATATGTATCTGTTAACTTTGCCTTGGGACCTTTTACAAATAGTTTCTTTTTCCTTTCCTCCTATGTGTTATTCCAAGCATGTATCCCTCCCACAATTTTTTTTTTGTGTTGTCATGGCATCTATATTGCAAGTATGACAGCCATTTGTCATCGAAGGTGACAGCCATTTGTCATCGAAGGTAACACACTCGTTATTTCATATCATTTCTGTTGAAACAAACTAAAACCTTATCTCAGAAACTGACATTTAATTCATCATAATACTCTTAAGTTATCATCATTTCTATAATAAAGATTAAAATTTCATTTGATCATTTTCAATTTGAAGAAATAAGTTGTAGTAAGATGAGTGCATTCATAAACTTGACTTGTCCTAGTATGGGGTTGTTGAACAAACTGTGATCACTAAACATTATTTTGGTTTTGACATTTAATTATTTCAGATTTTGACAATTTTAATATTCATACATTGGATGATTTGTGGCAGTTCCAATGAACATTCTCCTGGCTCTGAGAGCTCTGAAGCTCTAAAAAACCCTTGCTAAAGTATTCTAAAAACATAAAACCTATTGGGTTGTATTTTTCCCAGCCTTGAATACCAAAGCAATTTACTATGTATTGATTGTTCAGTCAAGAGCAAAATGTCTTACACAAACTTAATCTGGCTTAAAGAATAATTATCAACATTATTTCTCTTTAATAGAGAAGTTTACTCAACCAAAAGGTCACGAAATTCATTCTAAGAAGCTCTAGGAGATTTTTAATATATTCATTAGCATTTGAGGATGATCAAGACAAAATGAACATGAGTTAAGTTACTGATTGCAGATGAAAAAATTGAACTACATAAAAAAAAATTTAAACTGAAATCATTATAAAATATTTTCTATGAGTTTTAATTTCAACATATCATCTAGTGAAGAAGATAAAATCTTGATTTACAACTATATTATGAAACCTTTTGACAACCAACATTGAATGTAATTCATATTAGACCAGCACAGACCAGTGTTACAAGTAGTGATATGTCGAACAAAAAAAAAAAAAAAATAGTTATGGCAAATTGAGCGCAGCTGTTCGTAATCAACCACGATGTGCTGGACTGATTGCGGTGTGTGTTGATGGCAAAACTGACTCGAAGGAGGACAATCTTGAGACATGTAGTAGATGTGTGCAAGGATCATGAGGTCAGTGCAGAGACGTGCGACGATGACTCTTGTTGACGATTGCGCCTGTGAAAGGATGACCACTCATCAATAGTAGGCTTTATTTTTCCCAGCTTATTCCTTCTCAGATCACCACTCCAGCACCTCTTACAGCACGCCCTAAACCCTTGTCAGAGCTCGTGGGAGTAGTCAGTTGAAGGGAGACAACTCTCTTTAAGTGCAAGGAGGAGACAGGTACAACTGCTCATGTGAGAGGAGACCTATTTGTCATCTCTGTCAGTCCCTTTATTGTCGGCAGTTATCTGTTTTCGGCGAGAGTAAAGAAGATGGAGAAACTGTTGTACTATGGAAACTAACACCTTCTTTGACTGAGGGGTCATTAGTCCAGCTGAGTTTCGCCTTGAGGACAGAGGTACTGGTGGGAAGTAGGTGCATGAGGCTGCAATTATGAAGACACACATACACAGACGCCTTCCCTCGGTTTGTATCATTTTGAGTAAACCTGAACCAACTTGTGTAACGCTTAATGGCATAGGAAAGATGCCTTCAGTATGTCAGCAGGATGGTTGGATTTGAAGTGAAAACTTTGTCAAAGAAATGGGACCATAAACGTCAAGGGGGAATGACTAGTGTCGTAAGTGTGGAACAATATTTTTTGAAAGGGAATGCTTAAGTAGTTAAGAATGTTGTGTACCATGTTTGCAAAAGGCTAGTAAAGAATGTAAAATGGGAGACAGTGCAGATGGTTCAGAAGTTTGGAAACGGAGGTACCTTGTGCACATTTACGTTCTCGACGTAATGAGAGGCATTACAATAGCCTCGAACTCGAAGGTTACCTTAGGTGATGAACGAAAGGCTCGTGTAGCTATTCGAATCATCTCATTCTGAACTAAATCCAGTAGATGAGGTAAATGTGGAGAGCTCTTGCCATATACAATACGCTGTAATCCATCTTCGTTACAAGTGATATAATGCACATCACAAGTGAAGGAATGATTAATCTTATTTGCTAGCCAGTCGCAAAAATGACAAATGAAAAAAATTCTGACAGCAACATTTGAAATAGTCATTGAAGTTCCTGTTAAAGTTCTTAAACCATAACAGGAAAGAAAAAATCAAATGATTTTGTATAACTGATGAGAACTTCAGACTAAAAATAAAGCTGCTAAAATAGTTAACTTGCATTCTAAATGTGAAAAAATAAGGTTGGTAATTTGCTAGAGTTTACAAAACTCAAGGGAAAAATTTGCTGGTGAAGCTACAATAAATACAAGAAAATATTTTAAATTGAGTCAACTTCTCCCCAATATCTAGCTTGTCCTATCAGAAATGTTCCAAATGGATGTTTTCTTACTGGCTATAAACATATGATACAACAGCTTAATATGTGAAAAATTTTCAATAATTCAGTAAAAAACCATTTCAAATGTCATCAACAATAAGAGAGAAGAAATCATATTTTTAAAAGAAATTATCATTTTAGTTGGAGGGAGGTGGAGGAGATGGAACAGCTATGTAGAGGGTCATCTGAAGTGGAATTCCACATAAAAGAATGAAAGAGCCCAGCTTTAGCAGAAAATAAGACAGTTGTAGTAAAGTGGAGGAAACTAAAGGAGCGAAATTGGAGTCAAAAATTCTTGAGGTGCCAGAAATAGTGTGGGTAAAAGAAACAAGAAAGATTATTACATTTTCTATGGAGCAAAAGAAAGACTTCTTATTGCCATGCAGTATAGATTTAGTTAAATTCTAGGATATTAAAAAAAAAGGAGAAAAGGAGAAAAGCAGATTCTGGAATATGAAGATAATGAAAGAATCCCTGAAGACAGCATCCCTGCTGTGAAAAGTATAAGAACAACAGTCACGCTAAGATTTATAAGTCTCAGTTAAAGGAGAAGAGAGAAACACCTTGGGTATACATTCTACACACTCAGAGGGACCCTCTCAATGAAGCATAATCACTCCAAAGGATTATGGTTGGTAATTCTTGTTTCTTGAAAATATTCCTTCTCTTTAAAATTTATTAATTATGGGAAAAGGTTAATTATAGTATTTTAATTTTATTATTATTATATATATATATATATATATATATATATATATATATATATATATATATATATATATATATATATATATATATATATATATATATATATATATATATATATATATATATATATATCCTCTCCCAGGAAGGGTTTTCACCCTGTCAGTGGAACCAGCATCTTTCCCCATCTGCTTGAAGAAGTCCTCCCAGAGCCCTCCAAAAGATCAAGTTCTTCGGCTCGCCGGTCCCCATGCCGGTCCATGAGTCCTATCCAGACTCTTCAGGTAGGGTTTTCACCCTTTCAGTAGGACCAGCATTGTTCTCAAACTAACCTCCAAACGTTCTCTCCCAGGGGTCTTCAAAAGATTGCGCTTTTCCGAGCAATGGTTCCCAATGCTGGTTCTGGAGTAGTTACAAGCCGTTGACAGAGAAATCACAAGGCCGGATGGCTAGTCCTGTCGTCCTTGCATTTAGTTCTCTTCACATGATGCGATCCTGTCGTCGATTTTCAAACTCTTGTTTTTAAATTAATTCATTAAAAGCCGAAAGTCCATTATATTAAAGATTCGTTGCTCCTCTTAAATTTTGATATATAATAATTTTATAGAAACATATTTAATTTATTTTTTTTATGCAAAAATATTTTCAAAAATTCTAATTTTAAAATAAATTTTAGCTATTAGTTTTTCAAATTTTGTTCAATACTATCTGAATGCATAAACCTTCTCTCCTCTTTTCTCTCCTCAATATATATATATATATATATATATATATATATATATATATATATATATATATATATATATATATATATATATATATATATATATATATATATATATATATATATATATATATATATATATATATATATATATAGGTCTTCAGAAAAGGTGCCTTCAAGTGGCAAGATCGACTTCAACATCAAACTGGATCTCAAAAACAGAAATCCGGAATGACAAGAAGCAAAGCCTTTTCACCCCCCCCACCCCGAGCAAGCTTGGGGTCACAAGCGAGGGAAGTTCTCCTCGCCGCAGTCCGGAGAAATCCGAGATCTTTCAAATCTATCTCTCATTCACTCTTCCACTATTCTTTTTCCATTTTTCCATTTCAGGAGGAGATTAAGCTGGCGTATCTCCTCCTCCTCCTACTAAAAGCCGGCGACATAGAGAAAAATCCGGGACCTGTAATCTGGCAATGCCCTATCTGCAACAAAATAGTCAGGAGGGACTCCATAAAATGCAACCAACTGCCACAAATGGATCCACAGACAATGCTCCCCATTTCAAAGACTTCCACCTACAAACCACAATTGGAAATGTCAAATTTGTACCCCCCCAACCACTTCAAACCCTATCAATCATAATTCCCACATCTCCACACTAAATATCCTACAAATCAATATAAACGGCCTCCATAACAAACACAAAGAACTAGAAACATTCCTACACAAACACAACATCCACATTGCACTAATACAAGAAGCCCACATTCCAACAAACCAACTTCCCCCAACTTTCTACAAATATGACTCCATCTACTCCCAGCATACACCCAACCATCACAAACTATTAACCCTCATCCACAACTCTATAAATTACTCCAACACATCCTCTCAACATGCTAACACGCAAACTGACAACACATCTAAAATTCAAACCTTCTCAATAGAAATAAACAAAACTACGTACAACATAGTAAACCTATACATACCACACCATACTTCCAGACACTGTCCACCAAACTACTCACCTAACCTCTCTACAATAACAAACCTTCCTAATCTCCTATTATGCGGAGACTTCAATGCCCACCACCCGTCCTGGTACAAAAACCAAGCCTCCGACCAAAGAGGAACCCACATCATCGAACACCTGGAACATCTCAACATCCTTAACGACAAAAACCTCCACACCAGAATCCCACCGCAAATCAACCAATCCCCCACATCACCAGACATCACTTTTTGCTCCTCAAACATTCACCCCTTTCTACAATGGACCACAGAAACCGATCTAAACTCCGACCACCTACCTATAATTATAAAATACATCAAAAACAAACCCACTTACAAATCTAAAACTACATTTACCAACTACAAAAAAGCAGACTGGACCGGTTTCTCCAACTACATAGATGAAAACCTCACAACAAACGAAATTACAAACATATCCTCCCTCAAATCAGCAATAAATCATCTCACCCACACAATCCAGAAAGCGGCCAACATCTTCATCCCTAAAGGCCACATTAAAAAAATATGTACCAAACCTCTCCCCCGAAATCGCTTCCCTCATAAAACAAAGGAACACACTAAAACGCCAAAACAACCCCACACAACTCACCAAAACACAATTAGAAACCCTAAACAATCAAATATCGACCCTAATAAAATCTCACACAACAAACAACTACCAAAACTTCCTCATCAAAAACTTGGACAACACAAACAGCAAAAGAGTCTGGAAAACAATCCACACAATTCACAATGCAAAAAACAACCAACTTCACACTCACGAAACTCCAACCAATCCCACTACACAAACCCCATTAACTCCCAAACAACACATCAACCTACTGGCCACACACTTTGCTAAACAAAGTAGCTTACCTACCCATCCACAAAACAGAAAAATAATCAAAAAACTGAAAAAGCTACGCAACAACCAAAACAACTTAAACGCCATCACACCCACAAACACACAAAACACCATTAAAACTATCAAAAACTCCCCAGCAACAGGACCAGACAACATATCAAATATTCACCTAAAACACCTATCCATCCACACAATCACATACTTAACCTCCATCTTCAACAAATCCATCCAACTCAACTATATCCCACCACAATGGAAAAAAGCATTAATCATCCCTAAACTAAAACCTGGCAAAGACCCTTCAAACCCCTCCTCTTACCGCCCAATCTCCCTATTATCCACCATATCTCAAAACTTCTTGAAAAACTAATCCTAAATTCTATCCTCCAATTCATCCCACAACAAAACTTCCAACACGGGTTCAAACCCAACCACTCCACCACCACTGCACTTACCAACATCATCCAACCTATAATTAAACGGACTAAACCATAAGCCATATCACAAAACTATATTAATAGCAATTGACATAAACAAAGCCTTCGATACTGTCCCAAGACATAATCTTATCCATAAAATCCTCCAATCCAACATCCCAACAAATACTAAGAAATGGCTATCCAACTTCCTATCAGGAAGAACCGCCCAAATACAACAAAACGGCCAAAAAATCACGTACCATCAACATAAAGAATGGAGTTCCCCAAGGAGCCATACTCTCCCCCACTCTATTCAACCTTTACACAGCAGACCTCCCACAACCCCAAACAACTTTCACCCGCATCACCTCATACGCCGACGACATAACTATAGCCACCACTCACGAAGACCTCACCACCGCAACATCACTCACTCAAGACTACCTAACTCAACTCCAAACTTGGCTAGTCGAAAACAGGATGACAGCATCACCAAACAAATCCTCCATAACCCTCCTAACAACAGACAAACACATATCCAACACCCACCCACAAGTCCTACTAAACAACACCCCCATACCCTTCAACAAAACCCCAAAGATTCTCGGCCTAACATTTGACACTCGCCTCACTTTCTCCAAGCACATTCAAAATACCACCTCAGCCGCAAACAGAAAACTCAACATCCTCAAAACAGTGGCCAACACAGACATACACAACAACATACAAACCTCAATTGCAATCTACAAACAATTTATACGCCCCACCATTAACTACGCTTCCCCTGTCTGGCACCCTCTGCTCTCCGACAAAAACTTAACGACACTCCAAATAATGCAAAATAAAGCCCTTCGCACAATCACCGGCTGCACACGCACAACCCCTCAACAACACCTACACAACGAAACCAAAATACTACCCATAAGGAATCACCTCGAAATGATAGGCACCCAATTTTACGCAAAAACACGCCTACCCACTCACCCATGTCACAATACTCTCCTCCAACCTACCCCAAAAGACTAACACAGCCTCCATCGTCCACCGGCGCCTTTTACAAACAGATCCTAAATCACATCCCCCCTCCCCCCCCCAATACCACAACAACCAAACATATTCACACTCAACTAACACATTCATACATGATCAACAGACCTCCAAACAACATCCTTAACAGACCCCCCCCCGAAATAAACCCCGACTTCAACAACCTCCCAAGACACTTACAAACCTCACTTGCAAGATTGAGATGCGGTCACCACCCAAACCTACAACATTACAAACACAAATTCAAAATAAACCAGGCAGCATCTCCCACCTGTACTAGATGCGGAATGGCCCCGGAGACCGTGAAACACTTTCTATTACGCTGTCCTTCCAACTCTCGCCCCAAAATCTTCTGGGGCATCACTTCTTTGAAGGATCTCTGGACGAGACCGACTGCGGCAGGAAGCTTCATTAGCGAAGTGTGGCCGCCTCAACAAGGGGTGGTCAGGGGGTGAGAAGGTAAAAAAAAAAAGGTATATATATATATATTATTTCCCCTTCATGAAAAGGGCTCAGCCTTTGAGTGGTTGTATGAGATGTCAGATTAAAAAAAACTAGAATAAATTTTATATGGAGTAAATGCAAAATTTAAATCATTTATAGAATACTACAAGTTAGAGAAGATTATTTCATCACTAAATTTTTTACCCAAAAATTTTTAAAAATACTACACAGCATTAAATAAATATTTCATAAATACTACATATTAAAAAAATAATTTTACTATAATTATTATTATTATTATTATTATTTTTATTATTATTATTATTATTAATAGTTTTTATGTTTAAAAATATTTAGAACAAAAATTTAATGTAATTTTACAATGGTAGGACTGGCAAGAACTTGAACTAAGTACATATATATATATATATATATATATATATATATATATATATATATATATATATATATATATATATATATATATATATATATATATATATATATATATATATATATATATATATATGACTTACCTTGCTAGAGTTTACAAAACTCAAGGGAAAAAATTTGCTGCTGAAGCTACAAATTACTTTTCACAACAAAAATTTACAATAAAACTAATTTTAAATGTAATGAGATAAACTGATATATATATATATATATATATATATATATATATATATATATATATATATATATATATATATATATATATATATATATATATATATATATATATATATATATATATATATATATATATATTCAGCATTCAGGATACTCATACTGAGCCAGTGTGGGGGAAAATAAGAAAGATTACTTGATAAAAGATGCAAACATTGAATTAAGGCTTTAACAATAAACGATCATGGGGGTTTTCAGTGATGATTTATACCGTTCTTGCTGACAAGATTCCCAAAGATCTTAAACTTAACGCCTGGGAATTAAGTTCTTCATATAAATAAACATTTAAAAGAGGAAGAATTTAAAAATTTATTTAGATTCTAAACATTTAAAGAATTCTCACTTATCCAAGATCAATCTACAATCAGACCACTGTATAATGTATCTAGTGTTAATATTTTTAAAAACATTTTTTTTCAATTTTTACCAAATACTCTTTTTTTTATTCATTTCAATTTATTCAACTAATATAAAAGAAAAACCAATATTTATTAAATCACTTTGGTATCTAAATTATGCTAATTTATTTATTAATGATGATTTAAAATTATGAAGGGTAATAACAGACCACAATGAAGAAATACTTTCTGAATTTTTTTTTGTTTTTTTCAAGTTATCACTATCACTCACGGGCAGAGCCCTATTCGAAGAGTGTGGTTCTTAGCCAGGGAAATTGAGTTATATGTTATTTCTGACCAAGTTGATAAGTTACACAGATTATTTGGGTTTTGGATAGGGAAACCCTACTCCAGTACAGCCCAATTAAGTATATTTTTGACCACTGGTGGGCATTATTTCGAATCCTTGATAGGTGGACCTTCTCTGTAGGAACAATTTAAAAAGAATGTGATACTGCATGTGCTGAAATAGAGTGGAATGTTGTAAGTGTTGGCTATGTGAGTATTGAGATTAGCATAATACACCTTGCTGTAAATTGTAATTAATTAACTACAGAAAATCCCCTACAAACAATTTTTATGTCCATTCAGGTAACTGGATCGGAGGTTCGAACTTCCGATTTGCATATTTTGCAGTACACACAGCGAGAGTGAAGGGGCGAACCTCGATCCTTTAAGCCAGAGAAAAACTGATTTAACAGACTGAGCTACCATGAACCGTAAACTGGTATTTTGCAGTATCTAGCGATATTATTTGGCCATACATAAAAAATTTCAGGATCAAAATAATTCTAGATGTAAATAAGTAATAAAAAGATACAGGTGACAATAAGATATTAACTTGTAAGAAAATAATAAAGATCTCATGAAAATCTTTATTTTTTATAAATTTAATAATAATAATAATAATAATAATAATAATAATAATAATAATAATAATAATAATAAATAATAATAATAACTGTGATTGGTTCTGTTAAGATAAATGATTAAGTTAACTGTGATGAAGAATAAGTCAATATTTTTAACACTTTTGTTGATATTTACAAAAATAGTTTGGTAAGGAGGGGGCACAAACAAAAGAGAAAAAAAGAAGAAAACTACCCAGACCAGAACCTAAAGCACTTCTCTCAGGTGGGCATACACTTATGCCTTGAACAGAGGAAAATTAAATACAGGAGTCAAAACAGATGATGGTATAGAGTTCCAGAACAAAGGTGGTTGGAGAGGAAGACACACCACAATGGCTAAGCCTTGGGTTTCCAGCATCTACACAAAATTTGTGCAAAAGCAAGGCATCCCTTGTGCAATGAGGGTGATGCAATGGTGGTGGAATGCAAGAGGCCAATTCTCTCAAGCATCTGCCATTGTAGTACCAATGTCACGTTGCAGAGATAGAGGGTCAAGAGAGTCTGAGAGTAGGGGACATTTTATTAATCTTTTAGCCTTAGACTCAACCTTATTCAGGAGAGTATTGGGACTGGAGTCCCCCCCAAATGTGAAAACAGCACTCCATACAAGGGCAAATAATACCCTTACAATTGGGGCAACTGCTGAGAAGAAAAAAATTCTTGCAACCTGAACAGAACTCCCAGCTTCTTAGAAGCCACCATGGCTACTATTGTGATATGTGGTTTCCAAGACAATTTATTGTTTATATATAATAGATTATTTACAGGTAAGATGGGAGAGCCATTGAAGAAGATAGGAAAGTTGGGAGGTGTTTTTGAGAGGGAGATGTGAAGAAGTTGAGTTTTTAAAGTTAAATTTTACAAGGTAGATATGACACCACTAGGAAATCCCATCCAGATCAGTACAAATGGAATTGGAAAGTTGAAGACGAGAAGCAACTCTAGAAGCAAAAGAGGGAGCAATTTAAAATGAGTAAAAGAATGAAGAGTTGAGTCATCAGTATAAGTGAACAGAGTTAGAAGTGCAGTTGAGAAGATATTTAATGAAAAGAAAAAATAATGTTGGAGATAAAACAGAATCCTGAGGAACATCACAATTGACAGGAAAGGAGGAAGAAGTAACTCCATCTACAAGTGCCAAAATGAAATTATCTGAGAGAAAACTAGACAAGAGTAAGCAAATAGGAGGAAACCCAAAGGAAGGAAACTTAGATAACAGTGACGCAAGCCTTAGATATGTCAAGCACTACCACATAAGGCTCTCCAAAGTCCCCAAGGGCAGAAGACCATAAATCAGTTAGATGGGGAAGTATGTCACCAGTTCACCTTGAGTATCAAAAGTCATACTGATGATCTAAGAGAAGTGAATGAGACTCCAAATAATCCAGGAAATGAGAGTTGAGGAGAGTTTCAAAAATTTTGGAACACAAGTGAGAGCAAAGTCAATAGTTGGAGAGGTCAGAGCAGCTACCTTTCTTTTGAATCTACTGAGCATATGCGAGCTTCCAGCACTGAGGAAAAGTATTAGTATTAAGGCAAAGAGGGTAGAGCAGAACAAGGACAGGCACCAACTGGGAAGCACACTCCCTCAAAATGCAAGAGGGAATGCCATCCAGGCTACTGGCCTTCCTAACATTAATAGATTTCAGGATTCCATGCACCCGAACATGAGTAATCACAGGTAGAGACATGGGAGGTCCGAGAGGAGGAGTAGGGGGAAGGATGCCAGAATCGAGCAGGGTGGAATTAGATGAATAAAGGAGGCCGAAGAGATTAGCCTTTTCAGAGGGAGTATTACAGGGTTGACAAAAAAAATAAATAAATAAAAAACTTTTTTTGAAAAGCCCAATGGGCCCAGGTTTTTTCAGATAAAACCTGGAAAAAAAACAAGCTCAGTGGGCTTTTTCAAAAAGAAAAAAAAATGTTTCGTTTATAGCTTGCAATTGTATATAATTTTTTTGTTTATATTCAACTTCTACCATAATTTAATTTAAAGTATGATAAACTAAGAGCTATTCCTTGTTACAACAACACATTGCGATCTGGAAGAAAACTAATGGACTGAAGTTTCAAATGCTGAAAGCACTAGAAAAGTAAAGTGCAAGTTTTGCAATAGTGAAATAATTAAGAAGATTAATACATACACAGGAAGAGTTGACAAAAAAGTGGATTTCTATTTTTATCATGATTATTTAGCAGGTTTTACTGTATTCAGAATAGAAGATTTCACAAAATCATATTTAACATTCAAATCTTGAACCTAAACAAGGAGAAAACAGCAAAGTGGTGATGTAATGGAGAATCGGACATCAAAAGAGCAATTTGACTCAGTAAGTTAGCAAATTTTTGCTAACTTACTGAACTTTCTGCAGAGTTCTGCCTAAATTGGAAGGGTTTTTTTTACATTTTGTCTGTTTGGACCAATTTAAGGAATCAACTAAGAATTGAAAATGTATCAAACATGTGAAAATTAATAGATAAACTTAAGTGATGGGATATATATATATATATATATATATATATATATATATATATATATATATATATATATATATATATATATATATATATATATATAAAAGCAAATGAACTTATAAACATTTCTCTAAATAGAGAGAAAAAATCCTATTATTATTTTATTTAAAAATCTCATCTATTTTTAATTATTCTAAAAAGAACCAAAGTGGGTAAAATAGCAGTTTTCTTCAAGAAGGGTTTGTTTAAAAAAACCGGTTGTGGTTTGAAAAAACCCAGGTGGAATATGAAAGAGTATTATGGCATGAATAAACCGAAGTTTGTGAATAAATGCACTAGCAAAGTGCAAGTAAGACAATGATGAAATCAAGAAGATTAACATATGCATAGGAAGACCTGTCAATTTTTAATTTTATCCTGATTAGTCAGCAGGTTTTACTGCCTTCTGGATAAAAGATACAGACGTTTCCAAAAATTATGTTTAACAATCAAATCCTGAACTTATATAAGGAGAAACTAGTAAAGTGGTAGTCTGTCATGGAGAATCAGACATAGCAAGACAGTAATTTGCCTCCAGGGATTTGTCAATTTTTCTTTGCAATTTTACGGAGCTGTCCACCGAGTTCTACCTCAAATGAATGGTGTTTTCAACTTCTGGTCTTATTATTTGGACTGAAGTTAAGGAATCGACTTGGAATTGAAACTGCTACAAAACATTTAAAAATTAAAAGGAAATTAAACTTAAACACTGTACCTTGCAGCATAAGTGATAAAAATTAGCCACCTAATTATATATTATATATATATATATATATATATATATATATATATATATATATATATATATATATATATATATATATATATATATATATATATATATATATATAATATATATATATATATATATATATATATATATATATATATATATATATATATATATATATATTTGTAAAGAAGTAAAAACACCTAAATTTTAGGTTAAGAAAATTAGATTTAATTTTAATTGAGATTTATTTAATTATAAAGAAGGAGTAGAATAGTCAAGATTCACTTAAATTAATGATTTTATACATTTTCTCTGAAAAAAGTTCAGAAAATTACAGATTTTGTTTAATAGTTAAAAAAGTACTTAAATTTTTGAATTTTTTTTTTCCTGATTCACAACAGTGATTCAACAGATTCACTTAGGTAAGACCCTAAGTTAAAGTATGAAAAAAAGTAAGATAAAAAAATTATCAATATAACCTGTATTTATGCATATCATTGCTAAGTTATTACTGTGTATCAAATTTGTATCATTTAACTACATTATATCAAAATTATTTAGTTTATTCTCTCAGTCACTATGGCTAAAAGATCAGCTTCACCAATATGGGGGTACTTTACAATGTTTCAGGATAAGCTCAAAATAGCTAAATGTAATATCTGCAGCCAAGATATTAGAAGAGGACCTCCAGATCCCCCAAGTAAAAAATTTTCAACCAAATCTTTATGGGGACATCTAAACTCAAAACACAAAGATGAACATTCACTAGCAGAAGCAGAGTAGTCAAAAGTAACAGAAAAGAAATAGAAAATATTGAAAACCAAGAACTCAATTTTCTTATATTTTGCTTGATTTTATCCAAGATTAATAAGTATAATTTACAGTTTTAACCCAGGCAGGTAAACCTTGGTTTTTCCTGATTAGCCAGGCCTGGGGCCCTGGTCAGTCCATAAATATATCATGGGAGCTGGTGAAGAAAGGTGTTTATTTATTCCTAATCTAACCCAAACTTTATAGTAATGATTTAGATAAAACAATAAATATTGTTCCTAAATTTACTTATCACACTAAGCTGGCACACCCTGTTAAAAATGCTGATGGATGTTTGAATATTCAACATGAATTACATAAACTTTAAAGTTGGGCTGAAAAAGTGGCAATGAATTTTAATAATATGTAAGGCTCTTCACTTAGGTTATTTTAATAAGAATTTTAATTATGAAATGAATAGAGAATGGCTTAAATCAATGGATAAAAAAAAAAAAGATTTGAATATGACTACAATTCAAATTAAAGTATAAAGGAGTACCTCTTGACAAAATATAGATAGTTAACCATGAATATCCTCATGTTACGGTAAGGACTCCAGTGATCCTATTTTATAATCTCCCCCAAACAATAAAATAAAAGGCTACAAACGGCTTAGAATTGCATATTTAACTAATACTACACTTAATATTAAGATGTGAATCACATTAAAGCCAAAGTACTTAATTAAAAAATTCTATTCTACATGTTGGTTTTTGATATGTTACTTACCACTAGGGACTGACCAGGGTTGGAATTTTGTATGGGGCCATTTGGGCTCTGGCCAGGGTTACCTAAAATTTGTAGAGGTCAAAAGCACTGAAATTTTTAGGTTAAGAAAATTAGATATATTTTTAATTGAGATTAATTTAATTATAATGGAGTAGAATAGCCAACATTCACTTAAATTAATGATTATATGAATTTAAAAAAAAAAAAAAACAATTCAGAAAATTATATAATTTGTATAATGAAAGTTCAATTTCAATACTGAGGATGATACGAAAACATTTCCTTTGCAGTCTGGGGTAAATATAAGTTAATAGTATTAGTTTCACCATTAAAATACTAGTGATAGTAAATTCAGTTTTAAAGACTTCAAGTAAAGAAAATTTAAAAATTTTCATCAACCTAAATCTTATGGATTCTCATCTTTGTGAGATGTTGTCTTTGCAAACCTCACTGATTCAGAACCCAGTACAGGACTATGTCCAAATTTAATAGAGTCTACTCTAAATTGAATAAATATAAGAAAATGAAAAAAATTATCAACAATTACTATTGCCTTTTGGAAGACAAACAAGAATGATCTCCCTACATTAGCAACACTGGCAAGAGTATATTTGTGCCTACCAGCAAGCTCCAGTGAAAGAAAATTCAAATTAGGGAAATCAATTCAAAAAGAGAGAATCAAACTACTGCCAAAGAATGTAGAAATACTACCATTTTTAAACTACAATTTTAGATCAGTAACATATTCAATGTCAATACTCAATACCCTCTGTTCCTGAATATTTCACTCCCCCAAATTCTAAAACTTATTATGTAAATATTCAAGAAGATTCTCAGTGAATAGTGATTTAAGTGAAGGAATTGTTTATTTCCTCTTTTATGTTGCATTCATTTTGCCACACCCATATGTAATGAAGGAATAATGGAATTAAAATCTTAATTTTCTTATATTTGTTTGATTTAATCCACCATTAAAAGATATAATTTGTAATTAACCCTGCAGGTAAATCCTGGTTTTCTCTGATTATTAGCCAGGGCCATGGATGGACAGGGCCCAAGTTGGTCCACACTTACCACTGTGTTTTGTATTACTCATAGTCTTATACTCATGGATTGTTTCTTTATTTAACTTTAACTCTTTTAATATTTTGAATGCTGATCAATCCTAGAACAATTGCAATTTACTTATTACAAGAATAATATTAAATGCTCATTATTTTATTGATATACAAGTTTTAGGAAGCTCTAAATAAAAATACCATGGGTATCAAGAAATAAGATTCATTAATTAATTGTGGCATAAAAAAAAGTGAAAAATACCATGTTAGACCATTAATTACCATTTGGGCTTTTTACTAAAGACTTTAATATGCTGGAGACGTATAATGCTGAATAACAAGAATGATTTTTGGATTTAAAATAAGAAATTCAAGGAAAGACTTAAAAGAATTAGGATTATATTTGTAAGAAATTTTTTTTAGAAGGAATATGATTCAGTTTTGTAAAACATTTTCATCAATTTATATTGATATGACAATTTTATTTCTATATCAAAAGATAATCAATGTATAAAAAAAAAATTTTTAAAAAGAAAAAAAAAGAAAGATAAAGAAACATGCCTTCTAAATATAAAATATTTTTTTCTACAATAAAGTGATTAATTTATAGAATGATTTATAACAGGATTCAATTGACTATTGCTCACTTACAACCTTTTAAAAAGCTGAATCAGTATATGGATGATCAAGTTATGTATGCTATGATTAATTCTGCTTATAAAGATCATATTGTGATATAAAATATATTTATGATCACTAATCCTATACTGGTATTTGGTACCCGTAGTCATTTTAAATCTGTTGCACTTTATAGTCATTTTTTGATAATCCTATAAAGTATTGTTTGTTAGCAATTTGATTTTGTATGTTCAGCTTTATTGATATTTATTTATAATTCAGCTTAATAAATAATATTTTGCATATGTAATTATAAAGTCTGATTAATTATTTGCATAATGAAAATATAAGTCAAAGAAGTGTCACTTAAAATAATGGCTGATAATCTTGTTTGTTTTTTTGTTTTTTTTTTTTTGGCTATATGGCTTCTTTCTTTTTATATTCTTAAAATATGCAGTGGCACCTATTTTTTATTATCCATTTACAGAATACACTGTAAAATATACAAAAATCAAATTATATTCAATAATTATTCTTGTTACAATGAAATATTTTGAATTGAAACTCTTATTAAAAATATAAAAACCAATACTGAAATATACATTAAATAAAGACTACTGAACTATAGAAAACCACTTTTGTACAATATGACAAAAAAAAAACTAAAAATTCTACTAAATCCTCAGTGGTGCCAAGTTTGATATTCCACAACAAATTGATTTTTATTGGATATCAATTTAAAAATTTATATATTGGCCTATTGGAATTTTAAAATAGCAGGGCCTTTATGAACAATAATAGGTATATCTTTTTATAGTAAAATTTTTAGGTTTTGTTATATTTATCACATAAAAGTGGACTTCCACACATCATTAAACTTTATTTAATGACTTTTAATATATTCTAGTCTTTATAGTATCAATAGAGGAGAAATAATCTTCTCTTGTCTCACCATAGCAAGAAAAGTGCCCTTTAATTAATTAAGCAATTGTATACAAATAATAATAAGAATAAGTTGGGGGCCTTATTAAATAGGCTTAAAAAAGTATGGAAGAATTCGGATGTGACACGTCCCATTTACAAATCTTTAAAAACTCTTTGACCATAATGGATCACACAGGCTATATAATTCGAAAGGTTTCATAAAACTGTAACTATTCTCCAACTTTGTTTCCATCACTTCTTCGTTAGTATTAACGTTTAAAAGATATAATATACGGGATTAGTTCAATATATTGGACTTGTAGATAAGTGTCACCGATACAAATCAAAGAGATTACAAACATTGTTTAGCAAAGTAAAAAACTAAAAATATACATTATCACAGTTTAATTTCGGTTATGACATCAGGAACACACCCTCCAAATTGCAGCTGCTTCTTGTTTTCGAGTGTTTTTTAACTCAAAATGCTGGAGCTGGAATGGAGCTGTGTAACAGCAGGGACTTCAGACCAAATACCAGGGTTATTAGGTAGCAAACTGCAACAAAACTCTTGCTACGTTGTTTAAATTTTTTAAATTATATTACAATTCTAATAGTTATAAGAATTATAATTATACAACTAACTAATTAAATTTATACATCTAATGTACTTGCGAGTATATAACTACTGAGCGAAAATTTTTGATTTTCAGATCATAGGTCAGACAAATTTTTATTATTTGTATTTCCTGGTTCCTCTTTATGCTCTCTTTACGTCTTCCAAAGATTCAAAAGGACAATATTACTCTCAGACTAACCATGGTAGATAATAACACTACTAATAATAAATTACTTTTTTCAAATGATAAAACCTTAAAGAAATTTTGTAAAAAAAAATTAAAAGTTATAATATTGCGTCTCATTATTAATCTCAATTCACAAGAGACCCTAGATATCATTTTAAGCAAAGCTTGTACTATCATAATAAATTTTAGTTATCTGACAAGGTTCTTTTCCTAAGCATTTACAACTCTCAGTTTTAGATACTTATTTTCCTATTCTATAAAAATTAATATTTTCAATCAAATTAATGTAGTTTTAGGGTCTCCAATGAATCCAACTTTTTCTAAATATTTTGATTTGATTGGAAGAGAGGTTTTTAAAAAGTTGTCTGCTTCTGGGACGAAATGACATATTTCACATAATTTGGTGAATTCAAATATAGCAATTGAAAATACTAGTTGGAAAGCAGTGACGTAGTGAGAGCAGTCAAACACCTTAGATATGTAAATCACCACCACACAAGTCTCCCAATGGTTCCTAAGGGCAGAAGACCATAAATCAGTGAGATAGGAAAGTATAACACCATTAGACCTTGAACGGCGAAAGCCATACTGATGATCAGAAAGAAGGGAATGGGATTCCAGATGATCTAAGAAGTGAAAGATGAGAAGGGTTTTAAAGATCTTAGGCAGAATACAAGTGAAAGCTACAGGGGAATAGTTAGAAGGATCAGAGCGGCTACCTTTCTTCGGAATTGGTTGGACTAATGCGCGCTTCCAACACTGAGGAAAAGTACTGGTAATGAGGCAAAAAGAGAAAAGTTGAACGATCAGGGACGAAGCCAACTCAAAAGTAAACTCCCTTAAAACTCGGGACGCTTTTCTTCCTAACGTTAATAGACTTCAGAAGCCCATTTACATAATCAAATGTAATCATAGTTAAAGGCATGGAACATCAGAGATGAGAAGTAGGAGGAGGATTGCCGGAGTCGTCCAGGGTTAAATTAGAAGAGAATAGGAGGCCGAAGAGATTAGCCTTTTCAGTTGGAGTGTTAGCAACAGAACCATCAGAGTGCATAAGAGGAGGAAAGGAAGATTACAGAAATTGTTGGAGAAATTGTCCTTGGCAAGAGGCCTGAAAGATTTACCAGTAGGGGAATTTAGAAGCTCATTACATCTTCGTTTGGTGAAGGTCCGCTTTGCTCGTTGAAGAATATCCCTGCAACGATTCCGATCTGAATGAAAATTAGCGAGAGTGATAGGAGAAGGAGAATTTTTTTCATTCTCTATACGCGATGTCTCTAGCCTGAATGGCACGAGAGCAAGCGCAATCGAGCCATGGATTTTGAGGAGAGAAAGATTTAGTTGAAGAGGAATGAATCTGCTCATCTCATCAGTGATTACAACCCCCACCTTATCGGCAGTCTCTCCAGGGATAGTTAGCATAGAAGCAACGCAAAGCCCCCCCATCAGTCAGCCCGATCAAAGTTTCAGAAGATACGTTTATTCCAGGGTGGAGCAGTTGGAAGGAAAGCAAGAAAATTAAAACAAATTAGATTGTAGTCGGAGTTACCAATAGGTGCAATGATATCGTATTTATAATGAGAAGGACTAGTAGTGAAACATGTCAAGAGTGTTCAAAAAACCCAACCATTCAACCATTGAAATTTCCTAAATAGAGCACCTCAATATTTAGATGTGAAGATGTAATAGCCTCGCGAGAAGTAGTTTGGTACTTAAAAAATGTAGAAAAATCTGTTCTATTGGGAGAACAGTAGCAGAAGTATAAGATTATTGAAGTGGTAGGAAGAAAGATTCTAAGCCACAGAACATCGAAGTTAAGAGATTCAATATTCACAAGACATGTTACCGGAGTGTTAGTGTTAACGTAGCCACAAACTCCACCTTTAGAACGGAAATTATGAAATAAGTTATTGTTGGATATATTTTTGAAAATTTTTATGGCGCTGAAACCCCAGAAGCGCTTAATGCAGATATGTTACTGCTCTACTAAGAATAAACCTAATTCTAGTAAATTTAGCCTACAATTAATATAAGAAATTAATAAAGGAACTAACCATTTAAAAATGTTCTTCAAATTGTTAAAATAAAAGGGAAAATTAGGGGGATTTATTTTATTTCCAAGATAATGTTTTTAACATAACTTTGACGTTCGGCTTATGTAAGCTCATAAATAAATTTTAAAGTAGTAAATTAAGTAAAATTATAGCTTCAACCCAAAGCAAGAATCCTCAAACTCTGCTCAAAAAACCAAGGCCCAGTTAAACAGTAAAAGTCAAGTCAGATATAAAATTCAAGTTAAAAGTAATACACTAACCCAACTCGAGCATAATTAAAAAAGTCGATTTTAATTCAAATAGCAAAATAAAATATCAGGTTGAGTCGGTCTGGTTGGAACCTAACTTCTCTTACAAAGCTCTAAAGATTCCTACCCTAAGGATAATGTGTATATATATATATATATATATATATATATATATATATATATATATATATATATATATATATATATATATATATATATATATATATATATATATATATATATATATATATATATATATATATATATATATATATATATATATATATATATATATATCATATGGCTACAAGTAATTTAAAATATTTATAGAAGACTCTTCAGGCTTTGATGAGTAAAAGACCAAGAGTCAAAAAACATGTAAAATGTTGCCATTCTATATAAGATTTTTTAAGTCAAGGTTTATTTTCATATTTTGAAAACCATAGACAGTTTAATCTACTAGGAGGCAAAATATAAGGATTTTCTAATAGTATTAAAAAACTTAGAGGAGGAATTCTTTGATATTTGGGTCTCAGACAAGAGTAGAATGTTAAGATGAGAGCTTGAGAGGTGGTTTTCCACAGAAGCTAAGTTAGAGCGTAAGCCACGGACATTGGTGAAGTGTATAGAGAACCTATGCCTGCGCACACCCGCCATTCTGCACACACAAACTCACGATTAAAAGAAATAGACAGACAAAGAAACAGATAAACAAGCAAACAGCTATCAATCAAAGAGACAAGCAAACGTACAAACTAAACAAAGTAAAACTAAAACAATACTTATGCTAAAAATAAATTTAAAACGTTAAAATTAACTGTAGAAATATATAACCGTAAAACTATTTCTATTTAAAACCTAAAATATTCTCTAAAACTTATCTTAAATTCGATCCAGTACTAGTTGTTACCGTAGTAAATTTAGGTACTGTATATATATCCAGCTGAATTATTTATTTCATTGGTGAGTGTGCTTACTTCAAGGCTAAAGTACAACCACTAACTTAGTACCTCATTTCTGAAATTGCAATACTCTATATTGTTATATGACTGTTCCTATTTTCTCTTCCTATTATGCATTTTCTTTTTTTAACATGTTTAGGCCTTCTCTGTATAGACACCAGCTGTACCACAGCCACAGCTGTTCCCCACAGACTCCAGCTGTTTGCTGTCTAGCTGTGGTTCGCACACTTCACTGTATATCTCCTGGGAATTCTTTAGTACCAATTCTTTCTTTTAATACTAACCATTATATATTTAATCAAACTTTATTATTATTATTATTATTATTATTATTATTATTATTATTATTATTATTATTATTATTATTATTATTATTATTAGCAGAAGCATATTATTATTAATGTCTTTATCAACTCAAAGTACAGTGTACACCCTGTATATATGGTCAATAAATGCTCGGACATATTTAAGAGATGGTAAATATGATAACAGACATTTCATTGATAAGTTCCGTATATTTTTCTTATTGTAATTTTATTATCTATAGCTGGGTTCCTCTCTCCCGGAATTCTTTCTTTATCACCATTCCTTCTTGTGTGACCTTCTACCGGATAAATATTATATTGTTGTGAGTTGTATCCAAACCCAGCCTTCTGAATCCTATCCTGCAAAGGATACCGTATATATATGCAATATCCAACAATACAATAGGTATAATAGTTTCATTATTTTACTATCACATGAAAGCGTATTTAAATGTATATTGTTGTGAAGGAATGAAGAATCTCGTGAGTGCAGATCATGAGCGTAACTAGAGGAGAGTAAATGGGAGCCCTGGCCTTTCCCAGACGGTCGACTGCCCCCCCACCCCTCACAGAATTTTAAGTCAATAAAATTCAAACTTTAAGTATTTTCTGATATATATATATATATATATATATATATATATATATATATATATATATATATATATATATATATATATATATATTATATATAATATATATATATATATATATATATATATATATATATATATATATATATATATAAATATATATATATAGTCACACCGCAGAAAGTTGGGCGGTCGGGCACAAATTGTGTGGCCACGATCCCGTTTTATTCTTGTTGACAAATATGAGATAAAGCGTGTATAATTGGACTTGCAAAAAAAAAATAAAAAAATAAAAAAAAAGTGTAAAACGAAGCCCATGAGGCACAACTTTTGTAAAATAAACCTGTACATAATAAAATATACAAAAACTTTTTTAATTATTTTTTTTATGTTTCCTCTGGTGGGTAAAGGCCAGAGGAGTACTAATTTCCACCAAAGCTGGGATAATACCGGAACCCGATCGTTAAATCCCGATATGTCCCGATACACGGCAATTTAAAGTGTGCAAGTCAAGAGGAGTTGGGAAAACATAAAAGGAGTGAATCCAGACTTTACCAGTTGATTACATGTAAGATTGAGCATAGCGGTTAAGTCTGGGGTTGGAAAGTTGGACAGAGAAAGGATGAGACTATGCAGAA
Organism: Armadillidium nasatum; assembly: GCA_009176605.1. Taxonomy (NCBI): domain Eukaryota; kingdom Metazoa; phylum Arthropoda; class Malacostraca; order Isopoda; family Armadillidiidae; genus Armadillidium; species Armadillidium nasatum. Next base: position 753 of record SEYY01001660.1, on the reverse strand, counting down.
AGGAGTGTCACGTGAGCACTTCTCAGTGGAGGAGGTATGCAACAGGAGAGGTCAAAAAAACAGTGTCGATCATAATAGCGATAGTGTAGAGAAAGTGAAACAACAGTTCTAACCTCTCTTTCCATCTATCTTATATCTACATCTAACCCTTTTACCCCATCTCTCAATACCTCTCTTATTCCTAACCTTTTTCTCCTTCTTCCAAAATATCTTACTCCTTTCTCTAAAACTCTCAACTATCTTATTACCCCATTTTTCATCTGCTCTTTCTTTCGCCTTCCTTACCTCCCCTTTGGCTATCCTCTTCTTTACACTATATGATTCACAATCTTCTAAACTTTTTGTGCTCAAATATTTTTTAAATGCCTCCTTTTCTTACTTTACTTTACTTTCCTCCCACCCTCCTCACCTCACATACATTCCTTGCACTTTCTAATATTGTCACCTTAAACCTCCCCAACTCCTCCTCCACACCCCTAACTCTCTTCTTCTTACCTCTTCACATCCTATATTTAGCTCTCTTTTAAAATGTTCCCCTACTTCCTTTTCCTCCAGCCCTTCTACTCTCACAATCTCTACTCCCCTCCCCGCACATCCAATTTTCTCCATCCATCTTTCACTCTAATTTTGTGTACCACCAAAAAATGGTCCGAAATTCCTCTAGAGGATCCCCTAAACATATTCAGGTCTAATAATCTATCCCTTATTTTCTTTCTAATAAATATATAGTCTATCAAACCCCTTTCACCATTT
>SEYY01001659.1:77500-100817 GCA_009176605.1 Armadillidium nasatum | reverse complement strand
AATCTAGTTAACATAAGAATACCCTGTTTTCAAATCTAGTTAACAAATATACAGCATTATCAATATCGAGGTCATACATCTAATAACTTATGCATTTACTTTTGAATGATTACCGACATTCGCAATAACTAGCCAGTAAAAACTTTGTATTTTCACACTTCATCTATATTCTTGCTATTCATTATAAACTAACTTATACTAAAATGCTTTAGATGTCAATATATCAACAAACATTTATACTAAGGTTTCGGACCGAACCCTTACCAACATGCGTCATAACTTCTCCGTTTTATTATTATTATTATTATTATTATTATTATTATTATTATATTATTATTATTATTATTATTATTATTATTATTTTATTTTCCGTAAATATATATAATATATATATATTATATATATATATATATATATATATATATATATATATATATATATATATATATATATATATATATATATATATATATATATATATATTAGACCCATCACACACAATCCAAATCAAGAGCCGACATACTTAGTCCCGAAGGATGTTAAACTCCATATTTCTTTATATGCTACATTCCCTTTAACTTACTTTTACTGAATATTTTGCCGATCTTATGATAAAAACCGTATCCTCACCAGCACTCATCGTAACTCAAACCCCATATATACATTTCATTCATTGAACATACTTTTACATGGTCCAATACAAACAGACATACTAAGATTTCTAACAGCATCAAACATAAGAATACCCAAATCTATCAATATCGAGTGGAGGGAAACTAATAACGTATTCATTTACCTTCGAATGGCACCAATATTCAATATAACTAACTCGTAAAAACTTTATATTTTACACTTCAACTATTTTCTTAAGGTTCTTTATACACTATCATGCTTAAGATACCAATATATTAAAAATACATGCATTCATACTAGGGTTTCGGACAACATCCTTACTAACATGTGCCATAACTGCTCCTTCATTTTATTATTATCATTAATTTTTACCCGTATGAGCTTATATATTAGACAAATTCAAACATAAGAATGCACAAATCAACCAATAACTTATTCATTTACCTTCGAATGGCCACAATATGCAATAAAACTAACTCGTAAAAACTTTATATTTTCACACTTCAACTATTTTCTTATGGTTCTTTATACACTATCATGCCTAAGGTACCAATATATCAACAACACAAACATTCATACTAAGGACTCGAACAACATCAAACATTGGATTTCTCGAATTTAGCAATCCTAGTCAACATACAAGCTACGTCATCAATATCGAGGTTAAGCTAACTAATAACTTATTCATTTACTTTCGAATGATACCAATATTCAATATAACTAAGTCGTAAAACATTGCATTTTAAAGCTCATTACGGCTGATCCATATCATGAGCTGACATGCATATTACCGAAAGATAGTAAACACCATATTCTGCACGTGTTAAATCTCTTTCACCCCATTTTTCCAGCATATTCTACTTAACTCCCCGAAAAAGTCCGAATCCTCACCAACAATAGTCATAACTTCTCCATTATATTATGATTATTAATTTTCACCCATATGAACTTTATAAATTAAACCCCATCACACACGATCCAAATCAAGAGTCGACATACTTACAACCGAAGATGGTAAACTCCATATTTCTTCATATGCTAAATACCTTCATCATGCATTCACTGAATATTTTGAAGATTTATCATGATAAAGATTGAAACCTCTCCAGCACTCGTAATAACTCAGCCTTCATATACACATTTCATCAGGGAACATACTTTCACATGGACAATGCAAACAGTCATACTAAGATTTCTAACAATGACATACATAAGAAAACCCAAATTTTTCAAAAATCTAGTTAACATTAGAATGCCCAATTTTTCATTTTTCACAGCATCAATAACGAAGTTATACAGCCTATTAACTTATGCATTTGCTTTCGAATGGTGCCAACATTTAATATAACTCTCCTGAAAAACTTTGTATTTTCACACTTCGTCTATTTCTTAAGGGTCTTAAACATCATATTTCTTCATATGTTAATTACCCTTTATCCGGCTAGCCTGAATATTTGGGGTGATTTCTCGTGATAAAGACTGAATCCTTACCAGCGCCTGTCATAACTCATCATCCATATAGGCATTTCATTTATTTAGCATACTTTTACTTAGGCATTACAAATACCCATACTAAGATTTCTAAACATCAAACATAAGAATATTCAATTCTACCAATAAAACTAATTCGTAAAAACTTTGCATTTTCATACTTTATCTATTCTCTTATGGGTATTCACAAACTAACATGCTTTAGAGGTCAATATATCGATGATACAAGTATTCATACTAAGGTTATGGTTAACATCAAACATAGGATTTCTCAAACTTAGCAATTCTAGTCAACATACATGCAACATCATCAATATTGAGGTTAAACAAACTAATAACTTATTAATCTTTCGTATAAACTTTTATATTTACTACACTTAGTCTATTTTCTTAGCGTTTGACTCTTTTACAAACTATCTTATACTGTTTAAAACCTCGAAATATTTATTTTATTAACATTTTGCTTTTAAAATATTTAATTTTACTTCTTTTATTCACCAAAACATCTGATATAACATGTTACATACTCACATACTAACGTAAAGTATCTTCAGAGAACACAATCAATTAACGAAAACATAGATGCCCACACAAATTTTCAGGTTTTCTAAATTATACTTAAACTTATTTATTTAATAAACGATATCTTACCCTATATATTAGCTTTCAACATACCTTTTATGATACAGTAGATCCTTACTAATATATTAAAAATACAAAAAAAAAAAAAAAAAAACTTATCGACTAACACATTTATGCCTCAATGTTCCTAAGGTGTTTTATACTAAGCATCAATCTGACCAACCTAACCAATCATAATCAACAATCCTTTTTCAAGCATTTACAAGTTAACATATTTCAAGTACGAGACAAATATTTCATATTAAACATGAAAAAACAATTATTTTCATGTTATTGAACTGTTACGAGCTGTATTTTTTTTACTAACATTAGCTATTCAAGCATTTTCAAGTTATCATATTTCAAATACGAGATAAATATTTCACAATAAACATGAAAAAACAATTATTTTCATGTATAGAACTGTTACGAACTGTATTTTTTTTACTAACATTAGCTATTCATGCACTTTCAAGTTAACATATTTCAAATACGAGGTAAATATTTCATATTAAACATGAAAAAACAGTTATTTTCATGTACGACTCTATCACTATTTGTATATTTACTATCATTAACTATTTTAAGCTTTTTTAGCATAATTCGATCATCGTCACTTATACAGTAATTACAGGAAATACACCAATATAGACAGTAGGGTACATTAAACATATGCATACATTATTATATAATTATTATAATACACCAATAATTTCGATAGTAATTTATATGTTTCGATATGAGGGTATAGATAAATACAAAGTTAGCAATGCTTCGACATGTTTCACAAAGCATACGAAGTGTGTTTTATAAGAAATATACAAAATTCAACATTACATCGCTATCTCATGTTTCAAGAAACGTTCATTTTATATTTTCAAGCTAATATATTTTAATCTCATCCCTCCTAACCATAACAACCTAACAAATTTGACCTCAAAGGTCTTACCAATTAAATCAATGTTGCTTACTTTACAAATGTAACCTTTTCTGAGGTAACATAACCTAACCTTAGTACAGCGTCCAAGTCTTCAAGAACAAACATTATTTCACGAAGGTTCACTCATACAGGAAATTTATAGGTGGTTAACTTCAGGACAACTCAAAGGAAAAGATTGCATCAATGTCCTTCCATATATATATATATATATATATATATATATATATATATATATATATATATATATATATATATATATATATATATATATATATATATATTATTATACATATATATACATATAAACAAATATACAAATCATCGGGGAATATTTATATTATATATAAATATATACGTATGATAGCCAAGACGGAACATGGCTCTACACAAGACGTACAGGAACTGGATCGCTCTCTCGGCACCTTCTCGCCCCTACTCCACCTAAAGAGAGAGTGACCCGTTTCTGTACGTCTTGTGTAGAGCCATGTTCCGTCTTGGCTATCATACGTATATATTTATATATAATATAAATATTCACTGAGTTTGTATATGTAGATGTATATGTATGTATGTGTGTGCATGTAGATAATATATATATATATATATATATATATATATATATATATATATATATATATATATATATATATATATATATATATATATATATATATATATATATATATATATATATGGAAGGACATTGATGCAATATTTTTCTTTGAGTTGTCCTGAAGTTAACCACCTATAAATTTCCTGTATGAGTGAACCTTCGTGAAATAATGTTTGTTCTTGAAGACTTGGACGCTGTACTAAGGTTAGGTTATGTTACCTCAGAAAAAGGTTACATTTGTAAAGTAAGCAACATTGATTTAATTGGTAAGACCTTTGAGGTCAAATTTGTTAGGTTGTTATGGTTAGGAGGGATGAGATTAAAATATATTAGCTTGAAAATATAAAATGAACGTTTCTTGAAACATGAGATAGCGATGTAATGTTGAATTTTGTATATTTCTTATAAAACACACTTCGTATGCTCTGTGAAACATGTCGAAGCATTGCTAACTTTGTATTTATCTATACCCTCATATCGAAACATATAAATTACTATCGAAATTATTGGTGTATTATAATAATTATATAATAATGTATGCATATGTTTAATGTGCCCTACTGTCTATATTGGTGTATTTCCTGTAATTACTGTATAAGTGACGATGATCGAATTATGCTAAAAAAGCTTAAAAATAGTTAATGATAGTAAATATACAAATAGTGATAGAGTCGTACATGAAAATAACTGTTTTTTATGTTTAATATGAAATATTTACCTCGTATTTGAAATATGTTAACTTGAAAGTGCATGAATAGCTAATGTTTGTAAAAAATACAGCTCGTAACAGTTCTATACATGAAAATAATTGTTTTTTCATGTTTATTGTGAAATATTTATCTCGTATTTGAAATATGATAACTTGAAAATGCTTGAATAGCTAATGTTAGTAAAAAAAAAAATACAGCTCGTAACAGTTCAAAACATGAAAATAATTGTTTTTTCATGTTTAATATGAAATATTTGTCTCGTACTTGAAATATGTTAACTTGAAAATGCTTGAAAAAGGATTGTTGATTATGATTGGTTAGGTTGGTCAGATTGATTTGATGCTTAGTATAAAACACCTTAGGAACATTGAGGCATAAATGTGTTAGTCGATAAGTTTTTTTTTTTTTTTTTTTTTTGTATTTTTAATATATTAGTAAGGATCTACTGTATCATAAAAGGTATGTTGAAAGCTAATTATAAGGTAAGATATCGTTTATTAAATAAATAAGTTTAAGTATAATTTAGAAAACCTGAAAATTTGTGTGGGCATCTATGTTTTCGTTAATTGATTGTGTTCTCTGAAGAAACTTTACGTTAGTATGTGAGTATGTAACATGTTATACCAGATGTTTTGGTGAATAAAAGAAGTAAAATTAAATATTTTAAAAGCAAAATGTTAATAAAATAAATATTTCGAGGTTCTAAACAGTATAAGATAGTTTGTAAAAGAGTCAAACGCTAAGAAAATAGACTAAGTGTAGTAAATATAAAAGTTTATACGAAAGATTAATAAGTTATTAGTTTGTTTAACCTCAATATTGATGATGTTGCATGTATGTTGACTAGAATTGCTAAGTTTGAGAAATCCTATGTTGATGTTAACCATAACCTTAGTATGAATACTTGTATCATCGATATATTGACCTCTAAAGCATGTTAGTTTGTGAATACCCATAAGAGAATAGATAAAGTATGAAAATGCAAAGTTTTTACGAATTAGTTTTATTGGTAGAATTGAATATTCTTATGTTTGATGTTTAGAAATCTTAGTATGGGTATTTGTATTGCCTAAGTAAAAGTATGCTAAATAAATGAAATGCCTATATGGATGATGAGTTATGACAGGCGCTGGTAAGGATTCGGTCTTTATCACGAGAAATCACCCCAAATATTCAGGCTAGCCGGATAAAGGGTAATTAACATATGAAGAAATATGATGTTTAAGACCCTTAAGAAAATAGACGAAGTGTGAAAATACAAAGTTTTACAGGAGAGTTATATTAAATGTTGGCACCATTCGAAAGCAAATGCATAAGTTATTAGGCTGTATAACTTCGTTATTGATGTGAAAAATTGGGCATTCTAATGTTAACTAGATTTTGAAAAATTTGGGTTTTCTTATGTATGTCTCTGTTAGAAATCTTAGTATGACTGTTTGCATTGTCCATGTGAAAGTATGTTCCCTGGATGAAATGTGTACATGAAGGCTGAGTTATTACGAGTGCTGGAGAGGTTTCAATCTTTATCATGATAAATCTTCAAAATATTCAGTGAATGCATGATGAAGGTATTTAGCATATGAAGAAATATGGAGTTTACCATCTTCGGTTGTAAGTATGTCGACTCTTGATTTGGATCGTGTGTGATGGGGTTTAATTTATAAAGTTCATATGGGTGAAAATTAATAATCATAATAATAATGGAGAAGTTATGACTATTGTTGGTGAGGATTCGGACTTTTTCGGGGAGTTAAGTAGAATATGCTGGAAAAATGGGGTGAAAGAGATTTAACACGTGCAGAATATGGTGTTTACTATCTTTCGGTAATATGCATGTCAGCTCATGATATGGATCAGCCGTAATGAGCTTTAAAATGCAATGTTTTACGACTTAGTTATATTGAATATTGGTATCATTCGAAAGTAAATGAATAAGTTATTAGTTAGCTTAACCTCGATATTGATGATGTAGCTTGTATGTTGACTAGGATTGCTAAAATTCGAGAAATCCAATGTTTGATGTTGTTCGAGTCCTTAGTATGAATGTTTGTGTTGTTGATATATTGGTACCTTAGGCATGATAGTGCATAAAGACTCATAAGAAAATAGTTGAAGTGTGAAAATATAAAGTTTTTACGAGTTAGTTTTATTGCATATTGTGGCCATTCGAAGGTAAATGAATAAGTTGTTGGCTGATTTGTGCATTCTTATGTTTGAATTTGTCTAATATATAAGCTCATACGGGTAAAAATTAATGATAATAATAAAATGAAGGAGCAGTTATGGCACATGTTAGTAAGGATGTTGTCCGAAACCCTAGTATGAATGCATGTATTGTTAATATATTGGTATCTTAAGCATGATAGTGTATAAAGAACCTTAAGAAAATAGTTGAAGTGGGAAAATATAAAGTTTTTACGAGTTAGTTATATTGAATATTGGTGCCATTCAAAAGTAAATGAATACGTTATTAGTTTCCCTCCACTCGATATTGATAGATTTGGGTATTCTTATGTTTGATGCTGTTAGAAATCTTAGTATGTCTGTTTGTATTGGACATGTAAAAGTATGTTCAATGAATGAAATGTGTATATGGAGTTTGAGTTACGATGAGTACTGGTGAGGATACGGTTTTTATCATAAGATCGGCAAAATATTCAGTAAAAGTAAGTTAGAGGGAATGTAGCATATAAAGAAATATGGAGTTTAACATCCTTCGGGACTAAGTATGTCGGCTCTTGATTTGGATTGTGTGTGATGGGGTCTAATATATATATATATATATATATATATATATATATATATATATATATATATATATATATATATATATATATATATATATATATATATATATATATATATATATATATATAAGTTCATACGGGTAAGGAATGAATAATAATAATAATAATAATAATAATAATAATAATAATAATAATAATAATAATAATAATAATAATAATAATAATAATAATAATAATAATAAAACGGAGAAGTTATGACGCATGTTGGTAAGGGTTCGGTCCGAAACCTTGGTATAAATTTTGTTGATATATTGGCTTCTAAAGCATGTTAGTGTAAGTTAGTTTATAAAGAATAGCAAGAATATAGATGAAGTGTGAAAATACAAAGTTTTTACTGGCTAGTTATTGCGAATGTCGGTATCATTCAAAAGTAAATGCATAAGTTATTAGATGTATGACCTCGATATTGATAATGCTGTATATTTGTTAACTAGATTTGAAAACAGGGTATTCTTATGTTAACTAGATTAGGGAAATTTGGGTATTCTTATATTTGATATTGTTAGAAATCTTTGTATGAGTGTTTGTATTGCTCAAGTAAAAGTATGCTCAATAAATGAAATGTATATATGAAGGATGCGTTACGACGAGTTATGGTGAGGAATCTATCTTTATCATGAGAAATCTATTAAATATTCAGGGCAGACAGGATGAAGGGTATTTTGTTTATGAAGAAATATGGAGTTTAACATCTTTCGGGTCTAAGTATGTCGGCTTTTGATATGGATAAAGGGTAATGGGGTCTAATATATAAGCCCATACGGATGAAATTTAATAATAAAATGGAGGAAAGCTTATGACATGTGTTGGTGCTGCTTCGATCATTCGTCAATGTCTAGAAACAGTCACTATGGAAATATCGTGTGAGCATGTGTGCGCGTGTGTGTGTGTGTGTTTTAGTGTGCATAGATATTTGTAAATGTGTTTAACAATGTATATTATAATAATAATAGTAATAATATTAATACTAATGATAATAATAATAATATAAAATAATATATAGTGAAATTTATTTATTTAGTGAAAATAAACTAAAAAACAGCTACTATAGAAACATCCTATGTGTGTGTGTGTGTGTGTGTGTGTGTGTGTGTGTGTGTGCCTGTTTGATTATATATATATATATATATATATATATATATATATATATATATATATATATATATATATATATATATAATATATATATATATATATATATATATATATATATATATATATATATATATATATATATAGAATGAGCTCTTATGTTTTACGTAGTTTAGTATTTCACAGCGTAAAGACTGAAAATAGAAAAGAAAATTATGAAATTGAAATAAATATAAATTGTTAGAAAGAAGAAAAAAAAGTATTAAATGAAAATAAAAATAAAAATTGAAAAATAAAAATTAAGAAATTAAAATGAAAAAGTTAAAAAGAAAAAGTATTAAATAAAAAATAAAATTAAAAATGAAATGAAAAATATTTTTAAAAACTAAAGGAAAAAAAAAATAACATACGTTATTATTAAATTAAAAGAAATACATGTTATGTATACATGAAAGGAAAAATAATATCAACAGAAAGTATAGAACGACAATTGTTTATTGTAGCTAATTATTTGAACATAAGTTAAGGTAATGCGGCTTCTTCCGCATATATTCGTATAACCATCAGGTTTAAAATAACAAACTATTACATTTTAACTGGTTTATGCTGGAATCTGTACGTGCTGCTTGAAATATAAGGTTAAATTTAAAATCGTTGTCTGACAACTTTAATATGATATGTATATGAAAAAAAATATCAACAAAGATATATAAGGTATATTAGCAATAAACTATAGTTTGGTTAAAATCTATGACAAAATATTGTCTTAACATTTATTGTGCTTCCCGGCATTCAAAAGCACGAACAGACGAAAAGGGTTGCAATGTCTTGTGGCTTCGTACACGTCAAGGAAAGTCTCACAAAGACAGAAGAGTGTCCAGAAAATCAAAGGAAACCTCCGGTTTTCGTAATCCATCCAGGAAGGAACCTAGGGGGAGGGCTCCGCTCCTCCCTCCAGAAACAAGGAAGCTCCGTCTTCCGTCCAATCAGGCAGTTAGGAACAGAGGGGGGACTCCGTTCCCTTCCAAAACACGGCAGCTCCGTCTTCCATCCATCCAGGAATGTGCCGAGTGGGCTCCGCTCCCTCCAGGAAGGATCAGGAGGGCTCCGACCCACCTTCAACATCAAGGAAGCTCCGTCCTTCTTCCAACCAGGCAGGACCTGTGGATGGCTCCATCCCTTCTTCAAGACCGAGGAAGCTCAGACTTCCTCATTCCTTCGTGAAATAAGAATACTCACCACGGATAAAACAAATTTTGGGACCCCCGGATACGCCACCAACCTCTTATTTAGGGGGGCTTTCTCATCCATTACTTATATAAACCTCCATTGATCATCAACATAGCAATAGATGTCAGAAAAAAAGTATGAATTCAAAGCAAAAACAATGTGAGGCTGTACAGATTGTCAGATTTAGCTATTTTTCGATAGAATCTTGCAATTTGCATATATATATATATATATATATATATATATATATATATATATATATATATATATATATATATATATATATATATATATATATATAATAATAATAATAATAATTGCAATAAAATAATAATAATAATAATAATAATGAAATAATAATAATAATAATAATAATAATAATATTAATAATATTAATAATATTAAAATTTTAGGCCTTCGGTATCCCCGCTCTATAGTACTAATTTGAACGAATGCATGCTATTTTATGAAACTAATCCGAAAATTTACGAAAATTCATATCCTCCAAAATACCCTAAGGCTAAAAGGGGCGGGGCCAACACAAGGTCACGCAACCTTTCTCAAACTTGTAAAGAAAGGAAACAAAACTTATCAAAATGGAACAAGAAAGAAGTTTTAAAAATTCGGGGATGCTGGCTATGTCAGCAAACCCCTAAAATGGGGTGTCCCTCCCCCATTAAGCACAAAAACCCTAGCCCTAACTTTTAACAATTCCCGAGGGGTCAGAAAAGAGTATGAACCCGTAGCAAATCATCTCACAAAACAACGTGAGGTCGGCCAGGTTGCCAGATTTAGCTACTTTTTGACAGAATCTGGCACCTGCCGAAAGCGCCCCCTATACTATTATATATATATATATATATATATATATTATATAATATATATATATATATATATATATATATATATATATATATATATATATATATATATATATATATATATATATATATATATATATATATATATATATATATATAATGCCCATTCTTTCAATAAATCACGGATGTTGAATCATTTAACTTTCCTTTCAATTATAATTTTTTGTTAAAGAAAAAAAGTGTTAAAATATAATATTAGATATCAAAATACATGAAGAAAATAAATGGTCTACGTTAATTATGAGACCTAATTATTACTTATCCAAGTGAAATAATAATAATAAAAGAATAATAATAATAATAATAAATAATAATAATAATAATAATAATAATAAAATAATTTTTTTTTTTTTTTTTTTATTTTTTAATTAATAATAATAATATATATATAATATATAATATATATATATATATATATATATATATATATATATATATATATATATATATATATATATATATATATATATATATATATATATATATATATATATATATATATATATATATATATATATAAAATGTGTATATTTTAACTCTTACTACTTTGACTAGTACGATATTGTATCTGTGAGAAGATCAAATAAAAACCTGTGCCCCAGTCTTCTCTGACCATTTAATAATAATTTTTTTTAAAAAAATCTTTAAATTTTCATTAAGTAACGGGAGCTATAAAATTAAAATCGTTCTAAAATTTTAAGTTTATAAGTACCTATTTAATTCAAAATTGATAATCAACAAATGGTTAATATCTCCTTTTCCAAAACAAAATGTAAAATTCTATAAAAATACAAAATACATAAATATAAAACGTTCTTTGATAAAAATTCCTATAAAAAAAACTTAAGATTAGCCTGCTTTGCCTAAATCAACTTTCTTTTGCAACGCTCTTACGGAATGGTAAATAGCCGCGTCAATGAGACCGGCAACGGTGTATATTCCTCCTATAATTGAACACAATCCTGTTAAGAAGTGCCCCAGAGATCTGTATATGAAAAGAAAAAGGATTTGTAAAGAAGCTACCAAAATAATAATTTATTTTTTGAGTATATGTACAGGAGTTGTCACTGCATATCACAAAGCAAACCAATCCCAGTGATAACTCCTCGACAAAGCGAAAAAGGTGGACAGAATAATGAACTAAATCTTATAGATCAGTTTTATTTCTAGTATGAAGACAAAAATTGCATCGCCATTGAAGGGTAGGGACTTTGAAAAGGAAGACTGAAGTCGGTTCTCTGAAGGTACGGTTTGAAATGAAGAAATGAGCCGGGGACTGGAAGCTATCAGAGCAGGATATCTAACTTAGTTACTGTGAACAAAAAACAAGGACAAACAACGGGTGGTCTCCAGCCACAGAATGCAACCACCTGCCAGGGCCAAAAGAAGGCATATTAAACCGTCGGTTGGTGTGGTAGTGCGCGCCTTTCTGTAACCAAGTTCAATTTTGGGGAACCTGACTTCAGAAGGGATCCAACCAAAAATTAAGGTTTTCATCCATGGTGTGAATGAAATGGAGATATCCCTCTATGATAGATATAAGAATATTGCAAATGAATCATCACTGGTAAGGGCTATAATTGGAAATCAACTGGACCAGTGCGAACAATTCAGCTGTCAACACTAATGAACAGAGGAGAGTATGGAAGAGGGTGCTATATGATAGCACATCAAAAGCACCCACACCATTCACCGTTATGAAACCATCGTGTATAATTGCACTGACCAGAGTGGAATTTGATGTGGGAGTGAAATGAACCCTTGAAAAAGGCCGGGCGGTGGGCGAATTCTGAGGGATGACGGTGCATCACAGCTATGGGGGCGGATACAACCATAGTGCATAGTTGGTATCAAAGATATGCGAGAAGTCAAAAATTATACACACTTCCGTCAGGATGTCCGCAAAGCGTTGAGCGTTCGCACCCTTTGAAAGGTGGTACTCCTGAGATAGCGTTACTCAGATCCGACCCTGATCGTAATAGTATAATCATTGGTGTTACAGTGTAAACATGGCCGCAACGTCAGCATTGTGCACAAAGAAAGAACATAGATCAGTGATATGATTTCTGTTATCAGAGGGTGTGTCAGGGGCAGAAAATCATAGCCGATTCTCAATGTAATAAGGGGGTAGTGTATACTCTATGTAGAGATACGAGCATCCCGTCAGCCTCCACCTCCAATTTCACTTTTTGTGATGACCAAAAGGAGCCGGTCACAATTCTCAGATTCTCATTCTGGATGGGGTTCAGAAGATGGTAAGACGGAGAGGTTTGGGCATACAAAGCGCAACTATATTTCGGTTTTGAATGAACAAGGGTTATGAATAACCGCCGCAGTATTCTACTACCAGCACTTCATGTGGTGTAAGTAAGATGACAAAATACGCAGGTTATAAAATCTAGACACAGATTTTTTTTCTTAACTCCAGGAAAATCAATACTATGCCTCTTATAGTTTCTAACTTCTAAGCATTGTCAAAGACTGTGTATGTGAAAATGCTAATTTGGGAGTTCTTTACAACTAGCATATTTTTTCTTAGGCTTACTATTAATGTATATTAATTCTTCAATTTTGCTAGAAATAAGAAAACATTAAAAATCAAAAACAGGTTGTCAAACTAAAAAGAGACGTATGAATAAAAATAAAAATGGCATTTGCATCACAACAGGTCAAAGTTCCATTGAATTTATATTAAAAAGAAAAAGAAAAAAAATAATAATAATAATAATTCAAGAGATATAATTGCTTGAAAAAAGTCAAGACATGAATTTAAGAAATATTCAAGAAATTGATAGTTGTAGAAATAAATATTAAAAACTAGTTTCAAAAACTACATAAAACCATAATCCAATTTCACAAAATCAACTTACTAAAATATCTGTTTAAAAGATAACAAAGTAACTAAATTTCTTGATAGTAATAATATATTACCTGCTTTTTTCAGTATATTTTACCATCATGGGAGAGAGTTCGTAACTGAAAAAGACGCCAGGCAAGCTCTGATCTCCAAGCATCATATTAAATTTCTGGGTAATAAATCATATTTTAATTAAAATAAATGTACAATCTATAATATGATAAATAATTTTATTTAAAATAAAAATCTATTTTACATTTTACTTTAATAAATCTATAAGCAAAAAAAAAAGAAACACGAAAATAAAACAAAACAAGTATAATTTGAAGAGGTTTAAAGTAAAGGAACGTAAATGCCAAAAATAATTTTTTAATTTTTTGTATTACAACAAATAAGAGATTAAAAGTTCACTTTAGTTCAGAAACGTAAAGGGTTATAAGAAAAGATACATATCAACTGCATCACTTTTATCCCTTTACTTACAAGCAATTTGAAGTCCGATGTATCCCTCACACAATTATCTCAATTTTCATTATACCCCCTTACCCCTTTGCCTGGGATCTCCTTAATTTACCAAATATATTTTACTTAAAAAATGATAAATACTTCAATTGTTTAATGACAGAAAATGTGTTGAAAAAATATTAAAAAATTATGTCATGTAAATGAATATATATATATATATATATATATATATATATATATATATATATATATATATATATATATATATATATATATATATATATATATATATATATATATATATATATATATATATATATATATATATATATATATATATATATATATATATATATATATATATATATATGCTTTTTTCAGTATGAGGGATTAAGTTGCGCAGTCCGAAGCGATGCAAGTACCCCCGGGGTACTTTGCATAACCAGGGGAATGATAGGATGGGCTAGAACATTCAGTTTCACTAATTTGCCATTTGGATCGTTCCTTTTCGCGTTTCACTTTCTCAGATGGTCTGTAGTGTAACGTCGTCTCATATTGGAGTGTCTATCCTCCCACTACCTCCCCACCCCATTTCCTTCACTTGTTCCCACAAATTTACAAGCGCTTACTCATGCATTACCTATTAAAATAGAAAGATGGCGAAATATAACGCTGCCTCGGTGATGCTTGGTAGGGCGGCATTCCAAACAATACCCCTCACCCAATCATTACTTGAGAGTTGGCGGTCACCGACGATGGGGATGATGCCGCCAAGGATTCGCATCCGGTCTGGTGCACGGTGATCTTTTTTTTTAATCAATTTCTGCAACATTCGCAATCTTTTTTCTTCAAAACCTCAATCAAAACTCAGGAGTTTGGGTGAGCTGACAGTAAACCTTATTCTGTTACCTCCTACAGTCTCTATCCGCAATTTTCAACCAGAGGAGGATGTTGAGCATATATGCGCGCAATGATGTTGTTTGTTTTCGTGTCTCTAATTTAGACTCTTCTGAATTCTCTACTTTGTGGCTTAAGCTCTCTTGAAATTCAATTACTAAATTAATTTGTTCTGTTCATTTATCTCCTAATCCTACTGACTAGAAAAAATTATTCAACTATTTAAACTCCAAAATAAAGCACATTATTTCTTTTTCTCCTTTCTCCGAAATCAGACATTTTAAATGTTTTCAATGTTCACCACCGAATATGGCTTTCATCTAGTTCTCATGATCCAGCTGGTGAACTCGCCTACCACTTTCTATCCAAAACAACCTTGAGCAGTTGGTGCATTTCCCTTCCAGTATCCCTGACAATTTGGTGCAGCTAACTGGTTTACTTGCGGTTGTATTTCTTTGATTTCCCATACAATGATTAGTTCCCGTGGGAGGGGTCCCTCGGAATGTGCAGAGCGCAATAGAGGTGATTCACTCTGGTATGGAGGTGTACATTCCACATTCTTTCCCTTTAACTAAACCAAACAAACCTTGGTTTAACTCTACTTGTTATCGTACTATTCGTCGCAGGGATGTTGCTTTTAGGGATTACCGTAGTCTTCAAACAACAGAAACTCATTTAACTTACATTTCATCCCGCAATCGTGCAAAATCTATTCTTCGTGACACCAAAAACTCATTTCAGTCTAGCTGAACTAGTAAAAGGAACACACTCCCTTTATCTATTTTCCCAACTTCCTTTGACTTGCACAATTTTAAACGCCGTGTATCGGGATATATCGAAATTTAATTGGCCCTTGATTCTGTTATCCCCCAACTCTGGTGAAAATCAAAAGGTCTCTGGTCTTTACCCAACAGAGGAGATATATATATATATATATATTATATATATATATATATATATATATATATATATATATATATATATATATATATATATATATATATAATATATATATATATATATATATATATATATATATATATATATATATATATATATTTCCGGGATAACCGAAGAATAAAGGTTAAGATGAGAATTAGAAAAGTGGTATTCTATGGATTCGAAATTAGAATTGGTAAGAGTGTATAAAAAGTGCAAGACTGCAAATCCGCCATTCCAACACGAAGAAATAAAATTAAAACAATGAACAATGATCTGAAACTGCTTTAACTAAAAAAAACTTTTCACAAAAATAAAGTAAGATTTCACTCTTTAAAATCTAAATAAAAGTTAAAATATTATACTTAAAATCAAAGCACTAAAAAAGCCTTACATTAAAAACTAAAACTGTAAAAATTTAAAACGGTAAAATAAATATTAATAACTATGACCAATCTTATTACATTGGTAAACGATTAAACCCTTCAACAAAAATATCAAAATATTAACAATTGAAGTAAGAACATTAAAACTCTAAGGCACATACAGGGAAGTAAAGCACTTCTCAACAACACAAATTTAAAATCAATATATATATATATATACAGTATATATATATATATATATATATATATATATATATATATATATATATATATATATATATATATATATATATATATATATATATATATATATATATATATATATATATATATATATATATATATATATATATATATATATATATATATATATATATATATATATATATATATATATATATATATATATATATATATATATATACGCACCTTCTCATGCTGAGTTACTGAAAATTGATTTGTCATCAAAAGAGATTCATCACGCCTTTGAAAGGTCGTTGGGACTATTTTTATATAGTAGTTAATGGTCTTTGCCCCTTTTTCAGTTTTGTATTCGAACCCATCCATTGGGTCAGTTTTTCCCAGGAACATTTGTACCAAAACTCAAATGCCGAATTCGATGACTTAAATCAAAGTCTGACATCCGATATTGCTGCACATCATGAACTGTATATATATATATATATATATATATATATATATATATATATATATATATATATATATATATATATATATATATATATATATATATATATATATATATATATATATATATATATATTTATATATATATATATTATATATATATAAATATATACTGTATAAAAATTTATGTTCCCTCTAGTGGAAAAGGGACAGAAGTCTACATAAACTATTAAAAATATACAAAAGCAATGGCGTTTCATAGTGATTAATTCTGGTGTCATTTAATGGTATAGTATAAAAGGGATGAGTAAGGAGAAAGAACAGTTACACTCCCCCCCACCTCACCCTTACAGGCACTGCCCTATTAGAGGAGGGAAACTTTTTTTTTTTTACCAGGATCGACTAAACGATAGAAACAAAGTCTTCAAACACGGGAATCAATTACTCTACCCTAATGCCATGGCACAAGTAATATTATATATCACATTTAAGAAAGTAAGTTACATGACTTTGCACACTACCCATGAGTCTATAAATCAAAATAAATACCATATTAAATAATGATAGCAATACCAGAGCAATAATTATTATAGGTACCAGTGTCCTATTAGTATTCTATAATTCTATAACGATTCACACACACATATCAATTATTCAACCTTCAAAACTTAAAGTATAGCACAAAAAAAAAAAAAACCCTCATAAAGGTAAACTGTTTTGAGTATAAAAATTATGAATTTAAAATATAAAATTTTCTTTTCCATCAATTAAAAATGGCTTAAATAAATAATTAAATTTTTACATGATTTTCCTACAAACTATGGAGGCTTGCACTTGATAAGAAAAAATCTACTTCAATTTTACTACCCAATAAATTTAATAAACAAGCTTTCATATTTTTCCATCACAGCACACTTAAAATAGTTAATCAGATGTAACACATTTAACATTAATAATAATAATAATAATAATAATAATAATAATAATAATAATAATAATAATAAAAAATAATAATAATTATAACAATAATAAATAATCATCCTTACTATGAAGATGACTGTGCTGGTAAGATTTTCCTGGAGCAATATGGAAGTTTCCTCCTACCTAGAAATATATATATATATATATATATATATATATATATATATATATATATATATATATATATATATATATATATATATATATATATATATATATATATATATATATATATATATATACTGAACAAAAACATCATTTCCCACATTTTAGTGAGGTGGTGTGATGTAAGCTGCATATTAGACATATTACTACTAATCACAAATGAGAATGGGAAGGATTTTTAAGAAATTGTAGTGTTCCAACCTCCAGCAACCACATGTGTGCAAGTCAAAGGAAGTTGGAAAAAACAGATAAAGGGAGTGTGTTCTAGACTTCACCAGTTGAGTACAAGTAAGATTAAGCACATTGGTTAAGTCTGGGGTCAGAGAAATGGGCAGAGAAAGGATGAGTGTGCAGAGAGGCGTATCGCAAGAGCTCTTTCTCCCTGGAGGAGGTGTGAGACGGGAGAGTTCATAAGATCAATGTCCGTTGTAATAGCTATATATATATATATATATATATATATATATATATATATATATATATATATATATATATATATATATATATATATATATATATATATATATATATATATATAGATATATAGAGAGAGAGAGAGAAGAGAGAGAGAGAGAGAGAGAGAGAGAGAGAGAGAGAGAGAGAGAGAGAGAGAGAGAGAGAGAGAGAGAGAGAGAGAGAGAGAGAGAGAGAGAGAGAGAGAGAGAGAGAGAGAGAGAGAGAGAGAGAGAGAGAGAGAGAGAGAGAGAGAGAGAGAGAGAGAGAGAGAGAGAGAGAGAGAGAGAGAGAGAGAGAGAGAGAGAGAGAGAGAGAGAGAGAGAGAGAGAGAGAGAGAGAGAGAGAGAGAGAGAGAGAGAGAGAGAGAGAGAGAGAGAGAGAGAGAGAGAGAGAGAGAGAGAGAGAGAGAGAGAGAGAGAGAGAGAGAGAGAGAGAGAGAGAGAGAGAGAGAGAGAGAGAGAGAGAGAGAGAGAGAGAGAGAGAGAGAGAGAGAGAGAGAGAGAGTGTGTTACGCAACAATTCGATGGGCAGAAAGAGATTGGAGAGAATTTGTGAGAGCGAGAGAGTTAATGAGATGAAAGGCCCTAGACTCCTCACCTTTTCAAGAAGAGCTGCATGAGTGGAACCACAGCAGATGTGTGAGTCGTACTCCATACAGGGGTGAACAACATCTATAAAAAGCAAGCAACTGGGGTGGCATGAAAAAATTGCTAAGAGAGAGAAGTAATGTGATCTTTCCAAGAAAAATCACGAGAAAAAGAAACACCAATATTAAGGATACATGAATGTTTGAGTTGTGCTTTTAAAGAAGATATCATAGTTGTGTGGAAGATTGTGTAGAGTAGAGAGATATTGGAATTGAGTTTTGGTGGCACTAAAAACGACCATGTTTTCTCTGCCCGAATTTGAAATGCGATAGATCAGAGGTCAGTTGCTCCAAGGCTGCCTTCCTTGCATCTATTAACTGCTGTTGGGAGGGGAGCCTTTCAACTTGAATAGAGTAATGAAGGGTGGAGTCATCGGCATAGGAGTGGATAGGAGATGAAGTAACAAAGAGGTAATTAATGAAAAGCAGAAAAAGTGTTGGAGATGGGACAGATCCTTGAGGGATACCACTTTCACTTATATATATATATATATATATATATATATATATATATATATATATATATATATATATATATATATATATATATATATATATATATATTATATATATATATATATATAATATATATATATATATATATCTGAAAAGTTGGAGGAGGAAGTGGCAGGAGTGAGCTTATGGTGTGTGAGTAATATGACACAGGAAAAGTTTCTCTGTTCTATGGGCCAATGTGTTATGGAAATATGTAATAAGTTGTCCACTGTGAGGTGTTTCTTTGTGTTAACCAAATTTGGCATTATTAAAATGTTTTAAGCTACCAATTTTTCTGATTATTATGGAGGTGATGGATGGTTCGTCTTGAATTTAAATTTTCATCACATAAATAATCATCATGATTCTGTAATTCCCCTTGCAATATATTAAACCAAGCATTATAGCCAATGGCCAGTCTATTGTGATCAAATGAAAGGAACTTGCAATTATCTACCCTGAAAATTTATGAAAACATTTTGTAAAACTGAATCATACTTACAATAATAAATCTGTTTTCTGCAAAATTATAAAATTACACTACAAGAGTAATTGGGGGATAAGGTCATTTATATTTGGATTACTTCTAATACCTAGTCAAATATTTGGGAATTTAAATATACAAAGGGTTCCCACTCAAAATTTTGGAACTTAATTTGCTTGACTAGAACAGAAGATACTTTCTGTCTTTTAAACTTATGATCGTATATTCATTTAACCTCAATTTCTTTAAAGCCCGCGTCTGCGCTCACCTAAGAAATTTGCGTTAGGTGGGTCCTGCAGGGGTAGTTTTTATTTTTATTATTGTTATTATTGTCATTTTCTATTTTTTTTGTTCCACTTTATTTTAGTTCTTATTACACTCCCTCCTTTGAATAGGGCTTTGCCCGTGAGTGGTGGTGATGTGTAAAAAAAAAACTATTCATATTTTTTAACAAAGCAGTTAATGTAAATAAGAATAATCTTATTTACATTCAAAACATGAAGAATAATATGACAGAAAAGGCATTTAAAAAAAAAAAGAAAGGAGAACGGGATATTAATTTTTCAGTTCATTATGTCCGAAATTTTAAATTGAAATTTTCTACAATTTATTAATTTTGTTCAAATAATTAAACTTACTCTATTAACATCTAAGTATCCATACAACTGACATCCTTCCTTAGGTAAATCTTTTGTTTCAGTTAAAATTCCCTCTCTTTTGCACTGGGAGATGTCTGCGAGAGGTGGCAGAGCCCATCCTTTTTTCCTGTATGCTTCTTTCACCTCTTCACACGTATTACAACACCTGTAAAACATTGGAAAAGCTGATGTGAGAAAATATCAAAAAATTAATAAAAGGGGAATTTCATTTTATATTAACTATCTGAAAATTTGACAGATTCAAAAAATAAGTAGGAATACTTTGCATGCAATAACGCAAAAATCTTTACAAGGACACTTCAAAATCGATTTTTATTTGTGTAGAACTATTGCAACTCAAAACACTGGGTGTAACACCAATAACCATTCAATTCAAAGTTTCCCCTATCCAACTTGAATGGAATCTATGGCTTTTCATATTTACTACTGTCAATGAATCTCTCCAGTCTTTTTCCTATTCATAGAACAGTTATAATCATCATTCTCCTTTTAATATAACTTTTATAATGCGTATTGCTCTTATGAGCACTTTAGTTGAATGTCTCTTGCCTTTGAGCAGAACTCACACGATTAATCTCTTCAAACCAGTCTCATCCCTTCTCTGTCCTACATTCTCAGCTAAGACCTAACTGATATAATCTTTCTTTCATGCGCAATATTTGTTAGTTTATTTTCTATTTTCCCACTTCCACTGACTTATAAACTTTCAAGCATATTGTAATGCAACATATTGACTTTATTTTTAATTAACAATCTGATCTTCCCTAAGTCGTGGGTTTCATGTAGGACTTTTTTTCCTCAAGGGTGATATTTAAAATATATATTTATATATATTAGGGATGGAGCGATACCAAAATTTTTACCGATACCGATACCTAAAAAACTACCGATACCGATACTTTATCCATTCATATACCAAAATTTTTACCGATACCGATACCGATACTTCACTCCATCCCTATATATATATATATATATATATATATATATATATATATATATATATATATATATATATATATATATATATATATATATATATATATATATATATATATATATATATATATAATCATTATCAAATTTTTAAATATGTCCCTTATGCTCAATTAGGTTGGGATTGCCAACATTTGACCACAATGAAATGCGCTATTTTGTACTAAAACTTTTTGCAGCAATTGTTTTGATTGTGTGGGGAAATCAGTCTAAAAGTGGAGCGATTTTTACAAAGTAAATGAATAGGACAAAAAAAGAACTTGCAAGTTTTTATTGGAGTGTTTTTTGCAATACACTGAAAGAAAAAAAAAGAAAACAACTGGCATGACATTTTAATTTCTTTGTGAAAATTACTTTTAGATAGTTTAATCCCTTGAACCCACAAATCTTTTTTTCTATAAGAAGGTTCCTTCCACATGATGCTTACTAGTTCAGATGAAGGCTGAGGAGCCAGTATATACTTTTTTTTTTTTTTTTTTTTTGCCACCTGAACTTCAGCTCCAGTTCCGTTTTTCGAAAACAACATGGTTAAGGCTATGTCATTTTAAAATTATTTGGTTTTGGCCCCATTTATTGTAATGTAATAAGTTTTTTTCAACTCAACTTGGGCTCAAATATAAATAAAATTCATTCTAATGGTTCCAGCTCCTTTAAAAAAAATTTTATTTTACTACAGTTCTATCTGACTCCACCCAAATCTTATGGCTCAACAAGTCTTGCTTTAGGTAACATGAACAGCATAAAAATAAATGTAAATATGAATAAATACATAAACTATTTATGTTCACCATATTATTGAATATCCTGAGAATATATTTGCAAGCTTAGAGCATTTATCAGAATTCTGTTGCCCAAAGGAGGAAAAATAAGAAAATAATCTCATTCAATTCAATAACTATCTAAAGAAAGATCATCATTTCTGGAACGTTAAAATATAAAATAAATCTTAATTGCCTAAAAAAAATGTAAAAAATATTTCTCTTACTTCACATCTCCATATTCAGCTCCATAACAGCTCTCACATTCAGGTTTAATTGTAGAAGTAGCATTAGGAAGAACTACATCCAAAAACTTTTTATTTCCATGGCCAATTTCTACAAAGAATAATGGAAGATTCTAAAATTAAGAATAAATCTTTACCTGTATCACTATTTTAATAATGGTCTTGACTATAAAATTAGGCGTGTAGTATTTACATTAGGAGAAAGTATGTGACTATAAACTT
>SEYY01001659.1:67500-72500 GCA_009176605.1 Armadillidium nasatum | reverse complement strand
TAACCTAGCTAGTATTACTACTTAAGCTTTCTACTAAGAATGCATACCCTCTAAGTAAATTAATCTTGGAAAACATTTTGTTATATTGCTATTAATTAATGAAATATTATATAGTTAGTAATTGTTTGTTATAGTTATTTTATTATTATTATTTTATTTTATTTTAAATTTAATGACTATATTAAATTTACCTGAGTAGCAGGGTTGTGGGGTAGGAAGAAAAACGTAAGTCTCCGACTTCTGACACCAGCTCCAAAAATTTCAAAAGTCAAACTCAAACTCCGAACATTTCACCCCTTCGACTCAGACGGATTCTTAAAATTTCAAAGACCCGTCTCCGATTGCAACTCCAAAAATTTCAGACTTTCGACTCCGAATTCCGACTTATAAATTTTATTGGTCAGACTCCTGATTCACAAAAACAAGTATCTTTTTCGAATTTTAGTTTCGAAAATATATTGAAGTTAAAAAGATAATTCAATCCGAATCTAAAACTAATTTTCCAAGTTTAAAAAAATATATATATTTGAAGTTTGAGATTATTTAATAAATGATAACTCAGTTAACTGCTCTATATATAATTGACAATTTTTTTTAAATTGAATTTGGAAGTTCTAGAGTCTATACCACCTTAATAACACTTAGTAAGTCTATATATTTACTTATAAAGTAAAAATATTCTTATTTTATCGATAAACACCTTAAAAATAATTTTATTAAAATACATTCGACACTTTTTTTTGTATATTTATTCAAATTAAATGTTGCAAAAAAATTCTTTATGTACTATATTTCATTCTACATAAAAAAAATTTCTTTCATATCAAAAACTAAGTCTAATTAAGTGTATAAGTTCATGGAAGTTAATAAAATAATAATAATATAATAAATAATATAATAATAATAATAATAATAATATAATAATATATATAATATATATATATATATATATATATATATATATTTTAATATATATATATATATATATATATATATATATATATATATATATATATATATATATATATATATATATATATATATATATATATATATATATATATATATATATATATATATATATATATATATATATATATATATAATATAATATATATATATATATATATATATATATATATATATATATATATATATATATATATATATATATATATATATATATATATATATATATATATATATATTATATATATATATATATATATATATATATATATATATATATATATTATATATATATATATATATATCTTCTTCTTTCAGCTCCCAGGTAGGTATTATCTGCTTGTCAGTCGGTTCAGCCTCACTCTCCAGTTTCTTCGATCCACAGAAGCGTTTCTCCTCCTCAGCTCATCCAGGTCAGGTAAGCCATGTTTCTCAAGCATCGCCTCCACCTCATTTTTCCACCTGTTCCTCAGTCTTCCTCTAGGCCTTCTTTCTTCCGGTCTCAACTCCCAACATCTCTTATCCATTCTTCGGTCATCCATTCTTTTCAGGTGACCCAGTCACCTTAGTTGAGTCTTTTCTATCTTAATTATGATAGGGCATCCACCACCCTTTCTCTAATTTTCACATTTCTCACCCTGTTTCTTCTACTCTTCCTCAGCATTGTTCTGAGGGGGTCTCATTATATCAGCCAATATTCTGTTTCTTAACTTCGTCGTTGTCGTCCAAAAATTCCATCCATATATCAATATCAGTGTCAGAATGATCTCAAAAATTATTTTATTACCTGTAAAGGTACGTTCGCATCCTTTAGCAATTGATAAAAATCTATACATCTACAATATTTGCTAATTCTCTCTGTGATCGCTATCCACAAATCCTTCTCTCTCAAATACACTTATAAAATACATAACAGATTCAACCTCTTCTATCCTAATTCCATGGATCTGAATGTTTAGTTCTTCCCCATTTCATTCTCTCTCTCTCCTTATTCTCAGGATCACGGTTTGATTTTATCCTTTTTCATCCTCAGCCCAGTCACTTCACAACACTCATTCCATTTATTTAACCCAATCTCTACATCTTCTCTATCAATACTCCAAACCGCAATATAGTTTGCATTTGCAAAAATACCCTGGTCTATTTCTCCTTCCCACTGCTCCTTAAATCTCTGAATAATTTTGCCTATGTAAGCAATGAACAACACAGGTAACAACACTGTAACCTTTGTTTCACCCCTGTTTTCACTTCAAACCATCTTTCATTTCCGTGTCCAGTCTGTACATACTGTGCATGAACATAAATCTTACAGACCCTTGACCGCCTTCAGCATTCTACCTGATATTTCATAATCTCTTAATATCCTTCCTTGAAACAATTCAGAGCTGTATAAGAAAAGTAATGAGTGATTGGAGAAGGAGAGTTTTTTCATTCTCGGTGAACATTAGCCGTTTCCTGAAGGGCACGACAACAGTTACAACCGTGCTATGGATTTTGAGGAGAAAAAGATTTAGTTGAAGATGGAATGAACCTATAATTATCCTATAGTTGAATGGGCCCCTACCATTTCAGCAGACAATGAAGCATTCTCCGAGTCAAAACAGAATTCATTCCAATATTAGTTAGCAAAGAAGCTACGTAATGTCTCCTCTATTAATCTGATAGAAGTGTCAGAAAGCATGTTTAGAATTCGGTGGAGATGTTGGAAAGTAAATTTTTTTAACAAAAAACTACAAAAATATATTCAAAGTAACCATTGGAGTATTTATATTTAGTAGTAGTAGTAAACATAAGTCAAGAATGTTCAAAAACTAGTATATATATATATATATATATATATATATATATATATATATATATAATATATATATATATATATATATATATATATATATATATATATATATATATATATATATATATATATATATATATATATATATATATATATATATATATATATATATATATATATATATATATATATATATATATATATATATATATATATATATATATATATATTATATATATATATATATATATATATATATATATATATATATATATATATATATATATATATATATAATATAATATATATATATATATATATATATATATATATATATAATATATATATATATATATATATATATATATATATATATATATATATATATATATATATATATATATATATATAATATATATATATATATATATATATAAATAATGTTAAAAATTTTAAGTTTGGCATAAAACAACAAAGTAAAAGAAAATAATTATTTAATGGTATACTAAAATAACCTAACTGATTGATATACAAGTGGAAAAAAAAATATATATGTAAATCAGTAAACAAAATAAATCAGCGAAAAGCATAAATATAATGATCTGACTTGTCGTAAATCAGTTCGTAATTAGTAGTATTAAAACGTTTTGATTTCATTATATAATTTAACCATTTATATGTACAGTATATATATATATATATATATATATATATATATATATATATATATATATATATATATATATATATATATATATATATATAATATATATATATATATATATATATATATATATATATATATATATAATATATATATATATATATATATATATATATATATATATATATATATACAAACTTTTCAACTCTAATCCCCTGAATGTCAAACTATGAAAAATCACGAAATATGAATGGAATAAAAAAAAAAAAAAAAAAATGAAAAATAAAAAAAAAAAGAAAAAGAAAAGAAGAAGAAAAAAAGAAAAGAAAAGAAAAAAAAAAAAAAAGAAGAAGAAGAAGAAGAAGAAGAAGAAGAAGAAGAAGAAGAAGAAGAAGAAGAAGAAGAAGAAGAAGAAGAAGAAGAAGAAGAAGAAGAAGAAGAAGAAGAAGAAGAAGAAGGAAATTCCGAAGAAGAAAATTCAGAAGAAGAAGAAGAAGAAGAAGAAGAAGAAGAAGAAGAAGAAGAAGAAGAAGAAGAAGAAGAAGAAGATCATGATGATTCTTTATTCTGTATGTGAGATCGTAATGATTCGGGAATGATTGAAAAACTTCGAAATTTGTTTTCTAATAATTTTTCTTCCAAAGGTTTTTTAAGAAGTGATTCAAATTCGAGGAATCACGTTTTATACTAATTTCTATTCAAAGGGGAAATAGAGGGAAAATGGAATGAGGAGGAGGAGGAGAGGGAAAAATTTAATTTTTTCTCATTTTCTGTAATAACAAAATTGGTACCTCATAAATTTGAAATTTTTGGATTTATACTCATATATTTCTGACTTTTTTTTTTTTTGCTACTTCGTATACCTAGTTATATCATATATATATATATATATATATATATATATATATATATATATATATATATATATATATATATATATATATATATACTATATATATATATATATATATATATATATATATATATATATATATATATATATATATATATATATATATATATATATATATATATATATATATATATATATATATATATATATATATATATATATATATATATATATATATATATATATATATATATATATATATATATATATATATATATATATATATATATATATATATATATATATATATATATATATATATATATATATATATATATATATATATATATATATATATATATATATATATATATATATATATATATATATATATATATATATATATATATATATATATATATATATATATATATATATATATCTTATATATATATATATATATATATATATATATATATATATATATATATATATATATATATATATATATATATATATATATATATATATATATATATATATATATATATATATATATATATATATATATATATATATATATATATATATATATATATATATATATATATATATATATATATATATATATATATATTATATATATATATATATATATATATATATATATATATATATATATATATATATATATATATATATATATATATATGTATACT
>SEYY01001659.1:50000-65000 GCA_009176605.1 Armadillidium nasatum | reverse complement strand
GTTCTCTTCCTTCCCTTTTTCTTCTCTTTACCAATCTTATTACGTTGGGTATTAACTGTCAAGATATTCTACCGAGAGTTTAAGAGCCAATTTAGAATTGTGAAGGCTTCTTCTCTTTTTATACTTAATATATATATATACTGTATAGGATATATATATATATATATATATATATATATATATATATATATATATATATATATATATATATATATATATATATATATATATATATATATATATATATATATATATATATATATATATATATATATATATATATATATATATATATATATATATATTTATTATTATTATTATTATTATTATTATTATTATTATTATTATTATTATTATTATTATTATTATTATTATTATTATTATTATTATTATTATTATTATTATTATTATTATTATTATTATTATTATTATTATTATTATTATTATTATTATTATTATTATTATTATTATTATTATTATTATTATTATTATTATTATTCCTTCTAAAAAGATTGTCCAAGCAAGGTAAATGAGAGAAAATCTCGTAAGGGAACTGAAGAGATAAAAATTTTGAGTTTATGTTGGAAAAAACTTTATCTCAGTTTAGTTAAGCGGAAAAAAACCACTCTAAAAATCATTTTGCAGAATTTTTATTCTCAATAATTTAAGATTAAAAAGTTTTAAAATAAAGTTTGTAAATAGAATGAAAACATTCAGACAAACTTTTTATAGGAAAAGAAAATAAAAATAAATAAGAAAATAATAAGCATGTAACTGAAATTACTTAAGTTATTGGGAAAAGTTATTTTTGATACGTTGAAAAAAAGATTGTTTTCTTAAATATTTTATTTAAAATATTTTAAATTTTTTAAATATTAAAAAAAAAAAAATTAAAATAATTTTTGTTAAAGTCGAATTTATTTTCGGAAAATAAAAATAATTTAGATTGAGTGTCAGGTGCTAAGTTATCTATCCAACCATTCATCCATTCTCCCATCTATTCATCAATCCATTCAATTATTCATCCATCTATTCGTCCTTCAGTTATATGACACAAATCTATTCACCCATCTTTAAGCCCACACAAACATACAACCTCTCATATTTGCCTTCATCCATACATAAATACTTACAAACTTAATGCATCCATACATATAAT
This sequence comes from Armadillidium nasatum, assembly GCA_009176605.1. Taxonomy (NCBI): domain Eukaryota; kingdom Metazoa; phylum Arthropoda; class Malacostraca; order Isopoda; family Armadillidiidae; genus Armadillidium; species Armadillidium nasatum. Next base: position 63,841 of record SEYY01001659.1, on the reverse strand, counting down.
AAAAGTCCAGAAATAACTTATTTAATTAGCTTTTAAAAAGTGCAGAAAAGCGTTTGTATCTCATTGATTTCGCTCCATAAAATAAAATAAAATAAAATAAAATAAAATAAAATAAAAAAAGACTCGAGTCTGAGTTTGGCTTTGCCTTTATCTTCTCCATTATCGTTTTATCCCTTCTCATTTCACGCTTCATTACAGAGCAAACCTATATCCCATATATATATATATATATATATATATATATATATATATATATATATATATATATATATATATATATATATATATATATATATATATATATATATATATATATATATATATATATATATATATATATATATATATATATATATATATATATATATATATATATATATATATATATATATATATATATATATATATATATATATATATATATATATATATATATATATATATATATATATATATATATATATATATATATATATATATATATATATATATATATATATATATATATATATATATATATATATATATATATATATATATATATATATATATATATATATATATATATATATATATATATATATATATATATATATATATATATATATATATATATATATATATATATATATATATATATATATAAAAAGAGAGCGGCATAATAATAATAATGTATTGGCTACATTCATCAACATAATTTTTCTAATATATTTTCATAAACAATAAATTTAAAGGCAAATTAGTGAATTGGTTTCAACCTTTATATCAGTCTTATTTAAGAGAATCAATTCTTGAAAGAGGAAAAAGAAATTTAATAAATCCCTTTACTGATAAACATGAAGATATCTTAAAAAAAATAAATTCTGACTAAATTATTATTTTTATTATTATTATTATTATTAATATTATTATTATTATTATTATTATTATTATTATTATTATTATTATTATTATTATTATTATTATAAATTAACGAAAAATTATTAGCGAAAATGTTCACAAAATTCGATACAAAGAGTTTGTTTTATCAAAAAAAAAAAAGAAATGAATCAAATTACTATTTTGAAATTAAAGTAAATAACTAACTCCAGTTTGTCCTCTTTTTTTGTTGTAAAATCTCATCGGAGAGTGTAACCTTCCAAGAAAGATACATGGGCTTAAATCGGACCTCTCACTGACTGGACAGACTTATTTATTCGAAAAGTTTCCCATCACGCCACCAGTATACTTATTTATGATTGAGAACGAAACTAAGAAAGAGTAAAGAAAGAATAATTCAGATTCTCCAGCCCCGACTAGTCTAAACCCGGTCACATAGCATGCTAGGCGAGTGATCTACCTCTGAGTTAATTGTTATAGATTGTATTGTACACAAACACAGGTGACAGATTGATTATTGGGAAAATTATAGAATATTTTTTCAAATATGAAGGATGAAATTGAAAAGCAATGGTGATTTTCATATTGAAGAATATAGGATAAGAATAATCTGAAGGGCCAGAATCTCTTTCTGAAGGGCCAAAGTCTATTTCTGAAGGGCCAGAGTCTCTTTCTGAAGGGCCAAAATCTCTTTCTGAAGGGCCAGAGTCTCTTTCTGAAGGGCCAGATTCTCTTTCTGAAGGGCCAAAGTCTATTTCTGAAGGGCCAGATTCTCTTTCTGAAGGGCCAAAGTCTTTTTCTGAAGGGCCAGAGTCTCTTTCTGAAGGACCAGAGTTTCTTTCTGAAGGGCCAGAGTCTCTTTCTGAAGGGCCAGAGTCTCTTTCTGAAGGGCCAAAGTCTTTTTCTGAAGGGCCAAAGTCTCTTTCTGAAGGGCCAGAGTCTCTTTCTGAAGGGCCAGAGTCTCTTTCTGAAGGGCCAGATTCTCTTTCTGAAGGGCCAAAGTCTCTTTCTGAAGGGCCAGAGTCTCTTTCTGAAGGGCCAAAGTCTTTTTCTGAAGGGCCAAAGTCTCTTTCTGAAGGGCCAGAGTCTCTTTCTGAAGGGCCAAAGTCTTTTTCTGAAGGGCCAAAGTCTCTTTCTGAAGGGCCAAAGTCTTTTTCTGAAGGGCCAGAGTCTCTTTCTGAAGGGCCAAAGTATTTTTCTGAAGGGCCAAAGTCTCTTTCTGAAGGGCCAAAGTCTCTTTCTGAAGGGCCAAAGTCTTTTTCTGAAGGGCCAAAGTATTTTTCTGAAGGGCCAGAGTCTCTTTCTGAAGGGACAGAGTCTCTTTCTGAAGTGCCATCGTCTTTTTTTGCACTTCCATTTAACCCTTGAAATTTTCATGAACCTTATATATTTAATTAATAATTTAAAATTTTTAACAAATTTATAAAAATCCCATCAGTAGACGTTTTTATCCTAACATTGGAAATAAAAATTTCCTCAACCTTTGAAAAAATTGCTTTTTCTAAAAAACCGAATTAAATGTTAATATTTTATATCATTATTTAAATTGAAAAAATAATAAGAAAACAAACAAACAAATAAGAAGTAAATAATTGAAAGGAAAATATTCTTAGGAAGAAGCATTCGTTTACCATTATCTAAATCACGGAGCAAACATCGTACAAACTTTTATTGCTAATAAAAACTAAAAACACACATAAAAATAACAATAATAATAATAATAATAATAACAATAATAATAATAATAATAATAATAATAATGATACTACTACTACTACTACTACTACTACTACTACTACTACTACTACTAATAATAATAATAATAATAATAATAATAATAATAATAATAATAATAATAATAATAATAATGATAATGATATAATACTACTACTACTACTACTACTACTACTACTACTACTACTACTAATAATAATAATAATAATAATAATAATAATAATAATAATAAATAATAATAATAATAATAATAATAATAATAATAATAATAATAATAATAATAATAATAATAATAATAATAATAATATGGACCATGCAAATAAATATATTTCTACATCTATTTCAAGTAACATTGCCTTTATATTACTATTAATACTACTCCTACTACTACCACTACTACTAATAATAAAAATACTGATGATGATAATGATAATAATAACAAAGTAATTCCCTTTATAGTTTCCCTTTCGTAATAAGGTTTATTAGTTTTGTGTGTGTCACTGATCGACATGAAATCAGCGCTAAAATGGAAATAAAAGTCGCAAAAATATAGCTCTTTATTTTCTTTTTATAAGCCATAAAACTTGAACTCTTTTAAATGTGAAGCTGCATTTGGGAGCCTTTTTTTCTTTTTTTTTTCTCTCTCTCTTTTTTTGGGGCGCAATTTTTTTCTCGTGAAATTTTCTTGCGTCTTTTTTTTTTTTTTTTTTTTTTTTTTTTTTTTTTTTTTTTTTTTTTTTTTTTTTTTTTTTTTTATCGCATTTTCCGGAAATTTTAATTTTATGTTGACAGGGGGAGGGTTCAGCACCTCTGGCGTGAAAAAAGTTACTTCTGGCGTGAAAGAGTTAGTTATATTTTAAAAAAAGATTCTGTAATACGTTAAATGAAAGTTTAAATGTTTTACATTTATTTTGTTGTAGGTTTTATTACGATTTTATTTAAATATACCATTTAAATATTGATGATATATAATCAACTTGTGTAATTATATTATCAAGAAATTATAGCATGATTAGTTTAATTATATATATTATATATATATATATATATATATATATTATATATATATATATATATATATATATAATATATATATATATATATATATATATATATATAATATATATATAATATATATATATATATATATATATATATATATATATATATATATATATATATATATATATATATATTATATATATATATATATATATATATATATATTGTGTGTGTGTGTACGTGTGTGTGTCTGTGCCTGAATATGTGTGTTTAGTTCGTTTTGTATACGAGTTGTATTCATGAAGGAAGGAAGCTCTGAGGAAGAGGATCCTTGGAGCGCTCCAAAGAGTATAAAAGCGCACAAATTATGAGACTTTATAAATACAAAAGTTGTTGAGGAAAATATAGGAAGCGCTTCTTTAGTGTAATAATGATCAAAAAAGCCGCAAAAAATAGTTTCAAATTGTACCGTAACAATAAAAGAAACGGCTTCCCATCTCATTATGTCTCTAATTTGCATGTTTTGCAAATATTATTCATAAAATAAAATGGCATTGAGGCTACAGTTGCTTGCACTAAATAATTTGCCATCGTTTAATGGGACAGAGTAAGGAAATTTTTTTTTTTTTTTTTTATTTTTTTTTTTAACGAAAGTGAATATAGTGAAAAGGACGATGATAAACAAACACACAAAGTTACAAACACTCTTAAAGAAGAGATGATGAGGAAGGTTTTAAAATTTACAGAAAAAGAAATTAATTACATAAAAGCTAATCAAGCAAATCTGTAAACTGAATTTTACCATTCAAAAATAGTTGAAATAGAATTACAAAAATATTAAAACAGGAAAAAAACTCTACGGAAAGTAATAAGAATATTTCAATGAATTTTACTTTCTTACTTTATCTTTAAATGTTTCATTTTTAGTCACATACAATTTCACTTTGCAACTCCCTGAAAGATTTAGAAGAAATTTTTTAATCGTTCCTGTGATGAGGAAGTATGAGTTCGATTTCGGTAGAGGGAGAAAGTATCGCGCATCGTAAGTCAAATTGAGAAAAATGTGAAATTGCGAAGATGTAAGACAGACAATAATCATTCTCGTTTTTTAAGAAATAAATGCTAATAATAATAATAATAATAATGATGTTAATATAAAAATATAATATATATATATATATATATATATATATATATATATATATATATATATATATATATATATATATATATATATATATATATATATATATATAAAGTAAATAATGAGAAAGAATAAATTAAGAGTTTTAACCCATTGGCAATAACTATGAAAATTCATTCTTCGAGGCCTTGAATTCCAAGTTTTTCGTAAAGAAAAATAGAAAAAAAACAATTTAAATTCTTGCCCTCTATTTATTTCCAAGAGAGAGCTTCATGAAAGAGCTTCAAGAGAAAGTTTCAAGAGAGAGTCTCAAGAGAGAGTCTCAAGAGAGAGCATCAAGAGAGAGCCTCAAGAGAGAACCTCAAGACAGAGCTTCAAGGGAGAGCCTCAAGAAAGAGCATCAAGATAGAGCTTCAAGAAAAAGCTTCAAGAGTGAGTCTCAAGAAAGAGCTTCAAGAGAAAGTTTCAAGAGAGAGTCTCAAGAGAGAGTCTCAAGAGAGAGCATCAAGAGAGAGCCTCAAGAGAGAACCTCAAGACAGAGCTTCAAGGGAGAGCCTCAAGAAAGAGCATCAAGATAGAGCTTCAAGAAAAAGCTTCAAGAGTGAGTCTCAAGAAAGAGCTTCAAGAGAGCCTCAAGCTTCAAGAGAGAGTCTGAAGACAAAGCTTCAAGAAAGAACTTCAAGAGAGTCTTAAGAGAGAACATCAAGAGAGAGTCTCAAGAAAGACCTTCAAGAGAGAGCCTCAAGAGATAGCTTTAAGAGAAAGCTTCAAGAGAGTGCCTCAAGAGAGAGCTTTAAGAAAGAGCTTCAAAAGAGTTCCTCATGAGAGAGCTTTAAGAGAGAGTCTTAAAAGAGAGCCTCAAGAGAGAGCTTCAAGAGAAAGCCTCAAGAGAGAGTTTCTAGAGAGAGTTTCAAGAAACTGCTTCAAGAGAGAGCCTCAAGAGAAAGCTTCAAAAGAGAGTTTCAAGAGAGGAACTCTTGAAATCAAATGGGAATAATATGAGGGAGAATTATCAAATAGAAGCCAAGGGAGACCAATAACATTGAGATAAGTTCAAAACTTTTGCCAGTATTCAGATATTCATCCACATAGCAACTATTTGAATATACCAATCGAGGGAACTATTTTCATCTATTGTTGTTGTTTTGCAATAATAATAATAAAAATAATAATAATAATAATAATAATGATAATAATAATAATAATAATAATAATAATAATAATAATAATAATAATAATAATAATAATAATAATAAAAATTATAAAAAATAAAAATTATAAAAATAAAAACAAATAATAATAATAGTAATAATATCATTAATAAAAATAATTTTAATATTAATAATTAATAAAATTAGTATAATTATTAATATTAATAATAATAAATAGTAATAAAAAATAAAAACAATAACAATAATAATAATAATAATAATAATAATAATAATAATAATAATAATAATAAAAATAATAATAATAATAATAATAATAATAATAATAATAATATATAAAATAAATAATGATAGCAATTATAATAATATTAATGATTAATAATTATAATAATAATAATAATAATAATAATAATAATAATAATAATAATAATAATAATAATAATAATAATAAAAATAATAAAGAGAATTGAATCAAAGAAATTGATTCCATTCTTACTAATTAAAAGAAGTCTAATTAAGGGGAAAAATAAATAAATAAATAAAAATAAAAAAATTAATAAAAAAAAAGTTTGGAAACTAATTGGGAAATTCGAAATAAAAATCCTGATTAATTAAGCAGTTAATTATATAATTAATTAAGATTAAAAAATACTTCATAGGCTTTTTAATTAATTTAATAAAGTGTTTTGTTTTTGATATTTTTTTGTATAAAAAAATATATCAAGTTATATATAACTACAAAGGGAAAGTTTTTCACAGAATCAATGTTTATTATTAACATTGGATGTATTATTATTATTATTTTTATTATTATTATAATTATTATTATTATCCTTATTTTTATAATTATTATTATTATTATTATTATTATTAAATTCTTTTTATATATTATTATTATTATTATTATTATTATCATTATTATTATTACTGCTATTATTATCATTATTATTATTATCACTATCATTATATTTATCACCATTATTATTATTATTATTATTATTATTATTATCATTATTATTATTATTATTATTATTTACTTCATGTAATAATTACTGTTCTTTTATTTATTTTTCCTCTTTGATCGCTTAATTTATTAACCTTTACCTTAATGAATTGTTTCCCCAATTTTAATTTTATTAATGAGCTTCAAGAGGGGAAACTTATTCAATGATTCAATCTTTTCAGGTGTTTTCTCTCCTTCCTTTAAAATTTTCCACTTGACCCCTATATTTAAGAAAGACGACCCCTCCCTCCATAAATGCTAAATACCAATATCCATTGAGAGAGAATTTAAATAATAATAATATTATTAATAGTGGATGTATTATTATTATTATTAATATTGGAAGTATTATTATTATTATTATTATTATTATTATTATTATTATTATTATTATTATTATTATTTTCAAAATATTCGAAAAAATAATATTTGAGTTGCTGACCGAATATTTCACCTCAAACTCATTACTTAGTGATTTCCAATTTGGTTTCAGAAAAGAGCGTTCAATTTCGTATGCACTTATCTGTCTGACTGAAAAACTTTACAAAATTTAGAAAATTTAGACTGTTCCCCTTTCTGTTACTAGATTTTACAAAAGATTTTAATACAATAGACCACGATATCCTATTAACCAAATTAAATAGGCTGGAGTTCGACGGCTTAAACTCAAAGTGATTTATAACTTATCTCAAAGGAAGAAAACAATAAGTAGAGTTGGGTGACATTCTTTCTAATACACAACAAATAAGAATTAGTGTTCTACAGGAGTCCATACTAGCACCACTTTTATTTTCAATGCAACAAATGACTTAATAAACACACTACTCCTTTTTTGCCTCGTTTGCAGACGATATATCTATGTTGATCAATGACAAAAATCCCGAAACACTCTCCCAAAAAAGTTGAAAGCGCTTTATCAAACATCAAGAGGTGGATCATACAAGCATACAAAAATACCTCTTACATTATAAACAACAAAAACGTAGGAAATAATTTTAAAATTAAACTAAACGATATCGAACTAACTCGGACAAATAAGGCCAAAAATCCTTTGAGTCAAATTGGATGAAAAACTAATCTTTAAAGAACACATAAATGAGTTAGTAAATAAACTCACAAAGTGTATGTACTTCTATGTAAAATCCCTTCCACTGTATGTTTTGCGAAAGATATATTTTGCACATATTCACCTTCACTTTCTTTATGCGGAACAACACCAAAAACAATCCAGCATCAAATTATAACAATGCAAAAGAGTATTAAAAGGCTCCTCAATGGCAGCAGAGATTTTTATAGTCATACACAACCCTTTTTCAAAAAATTTAACATTGCAATTTAATCATTTTCTATTTCTCTCTCTCCTAAAGGAAGTACACAAAGTATTCAATAATAATACATATGAATTCCTAAAAACAAACCATTTTAGAAATCAGACTGAACGAGAAATAACCCTCTGAAATAGCACCAACCTAAAAACTTCTTTCTGCAGATTTACTAAAGCCCGACAAGCAGTAAGTTACACCTCCGTCATACAATATAATAACCTACAGGATATAAAAAAATAAAAGATCAGTAAAATCACATGCACGCAAAATTAAAAAATGTAAATAAATTCATATTGTAATGGAAATTAAAAAATGTAAATAAATTCATGAATTTATTCACTATGATAAAAATAATAATAATAATAATAATAATAATAATAATAATAATAATAATAATAATAACAACAACAATTATTATTATTATTATTATTATTATTATTATTATTATTATTATTATTATTATTTTTATAATTAGATCTAAAATTGCTATATTTATCATTTTTCCATTATTATTATTATTGTTTATTCTTATTATTTTTATTTTTATTATTATTATTATTATTATTATTATTATTATTATTATTATTATTATTATTATTATTATTATTATTATTGTTATAGTCGTTGGAGATAGTTATTATAAATATCAGTGATTTCAGTGGTGCGATGGTAGTAGTATTTTACTATTATTGCTATTATTCTTATTATTTTTTTTTCATTCCATATGTAACTATTATCATTATAATTTCAAATATTCATTACTTGAATAATTTTATTATTATTATTATTATTATTATTATTATTATTATTATTATTATTATTATTATTATTATTGTTATTGTTATTGTTTTTGCTGTTAGTATTATTATAGTAAATGAAATTACAATTAGAGTTACTGTTATTGCTACTATCATGATTAATAATAATTAATATTACTAGAGTTTTGTTACTTTAGTAGTAACTTATTGTAATTTATTATAGGTTTTACTAAATTAATTCGAACGTTATATAAGTATGAAATATTGGGGCTCAAAGGAAACCACCGTGTTTTCCCGTACCATTCCCTTTTCCGAAAACAGGACAGTCTTATTGTTATTATTATTATTATTATTATTATTATTATTATTATTATTATTATTATTATTATTATTATTATTATTATTATTATTACCTGTTAATTTTTAAAAATTTTTGATATTATTAGTAATATTTATATAGAAACGATAGTAACTTTATATCTTTTAATAGAAAAAAAAATACTTCATATATAATATATATATATATATATATATATATATATATATATATATATATATATATATATATATATATATATATATATATATATATATATATATATATATATATATATTATATATATATAAAACTATATATAAGGGATTAATGAAATCTTTTTTTTTATGATTTCCCTTAATTTTATTATGAAAGGGTTGTCAAAGTTTGAGCGGAGCAAAGAATTAGAACGAAAATATTAAAAAATATAAAAAAATAAATAAAAGTCACCGCTTTCTAATTTTTATTAATATATATTATATATATAATATATATAATATATATATATATATATATATATATATATATATATATATATATATATATATATATATATATATATATATATATATATATATATATATATATATATATATATATATATATATATATATATATATATATATATATATATATATATATATATATATATATATATATATATATATATATATATATATATATATATATATATATATATATATATATATATATATATATATATATATATATATATATATATATATATATATATATATATATATATATATATATATATATATTATATATATTTTATATATATATATTATATATATATATATATATATATATATATATATATATATATTTATATATATATATATATATATATATATATATATATATATATATATATATATATATATATATATATATATATATATATATATATATATATATATATATATATATATATATATATATATATATATATATATATATATATATATATATATATATATATATATATATATATATATATATATATGCAAGTTGTAAACCTATCGGCAACTGTACATCGTTTCTTTCTTCATTTCTGGTATTGTTTTAATTATTTTATTTAAACTTCTATCATAAAAATGTTATTTTCAGATTATTATAATAAAAATAAGAAAATACTACCTTTATTTACAAGCTAATAACGTGTTTCCTTCAGTATGGAAACTATTAGTATTTGTTATTTTACTAACAACAATATTAATATATTTTCATCAATATATTTAAATATATTGATAAAACACAAAAATTCATTATATATTTATATATATTGCTTAAAGAAATGAAAGAACTAAGGAATATACAAAATAAGATCAACAAAATACTGCAAAATATTTAATAAAGATAGCTTTTAAATAACTTTTTTATTATATATAAAATCTTTCTTCACATATCTTTATGCTTTGAAAGAAACAAAACTCTCCTTTAAGGAAGCAGCTCAATCTCACTTCGTTCAATTCCTCGCCACTATTATAGGAAAAGAATAAATTATTTGGAAAATCCAAAGTATAGAAAAATTTAAATTGTTTTGGATATTCAGAAATATAAACCTTAATTTCTGACTTCTGCCAAATTTAAATTTTACAAATTAAATCATCGTTTCCCAACCGTGTACCCCAGGGAACCACAGAAGTTTTGAGGGGGTTGTCAAGAGGAAAATGTTATTTCAAGTGTCCATAATATGAGGTAAGGGGTTCTTGATAAAATATAATAAATAATATTACAAGTTAGAACTCAGGAAAACCACAAAGAAAAAAAGGTTGGAAAACCCTGAAATAAATAATAAAGCTCAAAGTAAGTGAAATCTGCCAAAGTTAAATTCGTAAGTAAATAAAATTATTTAAAAGTTTTGACCTTTATTTTTTGTTCTGGATTAAGATAATAATAATAAATTTTTAAATTAAAATTACAGTATAACTTTATAAAGTGTATAAGCGCTGATAGCACAAAAACATATTTTACGTTATAAATGTTTCGTTTTTGATCAGTCATCAATTTTTACATTCATAATCCTACCCTTTATTACAACTTTCACTATGAAAGGCATCCTATTCAAGCCTCTGCTTGAAGGCGGCCTTGGCACAGCTGAGGAACTCTTATTCGCATTTTAAATCGTGACGAGTAAAAGTAGATGTTTTCAATGCCTCAGAAACTCAATTCTTCTTATATCTATTCGATATAATAAACATCCCCACAACTAAGTCATATTTGAAAATACACAACCCTTTCTTTCTTCTGATCTTAATATTTTTGATATTTTATGTACTCGTTACGTTACTTAAAAGAATCACATTATACCTCAAACTAAACAAACTTCTAAAATCTTGAGTGTTCAGAGGCGCATTTAAAAATTTTCGTCACTCCTATAATGATTGTTCAGTACATGGACTTGATTTGCCCATGTATGGAGTGTACATCACATATAAAGGGTTGATCATGCACAAGCTACTGCGAGCTTGATAAGGTGGAATCTAGGACTTTCGACTTATCTCATCTGCTCTTACTATCTCTAATCTATTTGTACCTGTCAAACTGTTGAATCACTCTCCTAAGGTTATTGCTATTACAGTGGAAACTATTTTTTGAACTCTCCGATCGCATATGCCCTCCTTTCATGATCTCTTTCCACACAGTTTTATCCTTCTTCTCATCCAACGAACTGACCAAAAAACCTTAATAGAAACTCTAAATTTATTTTAACTTCACTGGTAAAGTCTGGGATGCACTCATTTTTTATTTTTAACTTTCTTAGAATTGCTCACTTTCGCCTTGAATCGGAGCATGTCGGCATTTAATATGCCTTGGATTTTCAGGTTCTCAAGATACCTCCGGTGTAGTAAAGTAGGTCTTTGGCATTTGTCTACTGGAAGATTAATAAAGAAAAAGGACGTGTATATATATATATATATATATATATATATATATATATATATATATATATATATATATATATATATATATATATATATATATATATATATATATATATATATATATATATATATATATATATATATATATATGACCCCCCGGCCCCGGCCCCGGCCCCGGCCAAACCCGGCCATTTTTCTGACCCCGGCCCCGGCCCCGGCTAAAAATCAGGGAAAACCGGGGTTAAAATGGCAAATTATACAAAATTTTTTTTTTTTTTTTAAATTTTCAGCCGATTCTGCTGAAACTTTCAGTGTATATAGATTTTTTACCGGTAAGAAAAGTCCATTTCTAGCGTTTTTCCGAGTCTATTGCGGTTAAAAGTTTTTTTTTTTTTTTTTTTTGTGGAAATTTTACCCTTTTTCAATAGAATGGCGGTGCCAAACCACTTTTTAGAATGAGCTGAAAGTTGGACTATTTATTCAAAATTATATGGGCTACAAAAGCCTCTAATAGACTTTTGTTCCCAGAGTTATAGAAAAAATGTTATAAGCCAAAAACTGACCAACTATAGAAAAAAAAAATTTTTTTGAACTAAAAAAATCCACCTTTTCAGACAAAATCTTTTTTAAAAAAAATACAACTATAACATTTCCTATTTTTGGTGTGTATAGAGGAGGGGTGGGGCTACAAATTCCTCTATGTACTTTATTCGATGAGATTCGTTGGTTTTGAGATATAGCCTTCAAAAAGGTCCATTTTTGGCCAAATTTCAAAAATTCCCAAAGTTTGAGAGGCTATATCTCGCTTCAAACAAAGGGCATTTAAAAATGCACTAAATAAAAATTGTTGCCCTGTTCCTCTTCTAAACAATATTCACAAATAAAAAAAATAGTAGGTAGCGTTTTTTTTTAAATAATTTTTTCCTCCAGAAGGGTACGATTTTTGCAAAATTTTTTTTCAAGTGCTTATAACTTTTTTCTAGACGTGATATCAAAAATCTATTCCCACCAATGCAAGAAATTGGGGCAAAGGTATTCAGTTAAATTTTCAGCTCATGTGGACCAGTGGTTTGACCCAGTTATTCATTTTTTTTCAACTTTGGGTCCAAATAAGTTTCAAACCGTTATAGACTCAAAAAAAATGCTCGAAATCAACTCAGAACTTCGTGAAAAAATTCACATACTTTGAAAATTTCAGCTCAATCAGTGAAATAATAAAAAAAAATTTCAAACAAAATATAAGAAAATTAAGATTTTTTTCTTTTCTGCTATTGAATGTTCATCTTTGTGTTTTGATTTTAGATACTCCAAAAAGATTTGGTTGAAATTTTTTTTACTTGTAGCACCCGGAGGTTCTCTTCTAATTTTCTGACTGCAGATGTTACATTTAGCTATTTCGAGCCTATCCTGAAACATTGTAAAGTATTCAAATACTGCAGAAGCTGATCTTTTAGCCTAATTAGCCATATGACTGAAAGTATAAACAAAATAATAATTTTTAAATAATGCAGCTAAATGATACAAGTTTGATACATAGCAATAAAATAACAATGATATGTATAAATACAGGTTAAATTGATAATTTTATATCTTACATTTTTT
>SEYY01001659.1:42500-47500 GCA_009176605.1 Armadillidium nasatum | reverse complement strand
CTCTCTAATCACAGACTTAACCGCTTTTCTCAGTCTTACATATAATCTACTGGAAAAGTCTGAAATACGCTTCCTTTATCTTTTTGACAACTTCAATTTACTTACACACTTTCAAACGCCGTGTATCAGGACATGTCGACTTTTAATTGGACCTAGAGTTTGACATTTTCCCAACTATGGAGCAATTTAGAAGGCCTCTGGCCTCTTCCCACCAGAGGTAATATAAAAAAATAGTTTTCATATCCTTACTCTCTGTTGTATGTCTGTTGGATTTTTTTTGAATGACGAGATAAAATATGCAATAAGACGAATCTAACCACAATGTTTCCAATCAAAAACGACAATTATCAAAAATGATGAACTAAGCTTAAATTTAAACAAATTTTATCTTTCATTCATCATTTATTCTTTTGCAATGTTGCCAAATGATTGAGATAAAGAACGTTGTTTTAATATTTGTAAAATACTTAGTGTCATTGCACATATTATGATGTCTACATTTGATACAATGTAGAAAAGTTGGGGTTAATAGAGAAATTTACCATCTAAACTATGATTAAAAAATAGATTTTAGAAATTAAAGCAGAGAAAAGAATATATATATATATATATAATATATATATATATATATATATATAGATATATATATATATATATATATATATATATATATATATATATATATATATATATATATATATATATATATATATATATATAGGGGAGGATTAGCGCCATCCGAAGCGATGAAAAAGTACCCCCACTGGGCTTAACCGCGGAGTGATAGGGTGGGCTAGACCATTCCGTTTCACTCCGTTGCCCTTTGGTTCGCTCCTTTTCGCGTTTCACCTTCTCAGAGGGTCTCTAGTGTACCCTCGCCCACATGGAGTGTCTATGCTCCCACTTCTCCTTCCCCCAACTCCCTTCTCACGTTCCTACAAATTTACAAAGCGCTTACACCTACATTACCTTTAATATGCAAAAAGAAAAATGGCGAAAATAAAACTGCCTCGGAGATGCTACGAGGGCGGCATCCAAAAAATGCCCCTCATCCACTCCTTCTCCCATCACCACTTGGGAGTTGGTGGCCTCCGGTGATGGGGTTGGTGCCACCAAGACCTCTATGCCGGCTTGCCCTGGTGCACGTCTTCTTTTTCATTAATTTCTGCAACATTCGCGGTCTCTTTACTAATTTCCACTTTGTCGAACACCATCTCTCTTCTTCTAGACCTCATCTCTTATTCTTAACCGAAACTCAGGTGTTTGAGTGCTCTGACAGCAAACCCTACTCTGTTTCCTCCTACTGTCTCTATCCTCAATTTTCAGCCAAAAGGCGGTTGTTGCGCATATGTGCGCAACGATGTTGTCTGTTCTCGTGTCTCTAATTTGGAGTCTTCTGAATTTTCTACTTTATGGCTTAAACTTTCTTGCAACTCTACAACTAAATTTATTTGTTCTGTCTACTTATCTCCTAACTCTACAGACTATCCAAAATTCTTCGACTATCTTAACTCCAAAATAGAACACATTCTTTCTTCTTCTCCTTTCTCCGAAATCATCATTTAGGTGATTTCAATGTTCACCACCGCCAATGGCTTTCATCTAGTTCTCATGATCCAGCTGGTGAACTCGCCTTCCAATTTTCTATCCAGAACAACCTTGAGCAGTTGGTGCATCTCCCTACCCGTATCCCTGACCGTCTTGGTGATGAACCCAACATTCTAGATCTTTTCCTAACTTCTAATCCTTCTCCTTATACTGTTAAACTCTTTCCTCCTCTGGGTTCATCCGATCACCTTCTTATCTCTGTATCTTGTCCTGTCTCTTCAAGTCTTCCGCAAGAACGGCCCCCGCCTTCGGCGAGGAGACGTTTCTGGCATTTCGGTGCCACTAACTGGTCTGACTTGCGGTTGTACTTTTCTGATTTTCCATGGAATGATTACTGTTTCCGTGGGAGGGAGGGGTCCCTCGGAGTGTGCAGAAGCGCATAACCGAGGTGATTCTCTCTGGCATGGAGGCGTACATTCCATATTCTTTCCCTTCTACTAAACCTAACAAACCTTGGTTTAACTCTGCTTGTTCTCGTGCTATCCGCCGCAGGGATGCTGCCTTCAGGGATTACCGTCGTCTTCAAACTCCAGAAACTCATGCAACTTATATTTCATCCCGGAATCGTGCAAAATCTATTCTTCGTAACACTAAAAACTCTTTTCTCCGTCGCAAATGCAATAATCTTTCTGGCTTCTCTTCCTCTCGCCCTTTCTGGCATTTTGCAAAAAATGTCAACTCTAACTTTGCTTCTTCCTCTTTCCCTCCTCTAGTATCTTCTGACGGTACAACTGCCGTTTTGCCTTCCTCTAAAGCTGAACTCTTCGCTCAAACTTTTGCCTTCTAATTCAACCTTAGACGATTCCGGAGCTGTTCCTACTCCTTCAACCCCCTCCAACTCATTTATGCCTAAAATTGTAATTTCTTCTAAAGATGTCATTTCTGCTCTCTCTGAGCTTAACACTAAGAAGGCGTACGGTCCTGATGGTATCCCTCCTGTGGTTCTCAAAACTTGTGCTTCCGAGCTTGCACCCTGCCTTGGTAAACTATTTCGTCTTTGTCTTTCTACTTCAACCTTCCCTTCTTGCTGGAAACGTGCGCTCATTCAGCCTGTGCCGAAGAAGGGGGACCCCTCTCAACCCTCTAACTATCGTCCTATTTCTTTAACCTCCGTTCTTTCTAAAGTTTTCGAATCTATCCTTAACAGGAAGATTTGGAAACATCTCAATTCTTCTAATCTTATCTCTGATCGCCAGTATGGCTTTCGTAAGAAACGCTCTACTGGTGATCTTCTTTCCCTTCTCTCTCTGACTCTTGGTCCTCCGCTCTTCGGCATTTCGGTGAATCTTTTGCTGTGCGCTGGACATATCGAAAAGCTTTCGATAGAGTCTGGCACAAAGCTTTGATTTCCAAACTTCCCTCTTTCGGAATCTATCCTTCTCTCTGTGACCTTCTCTCTGATTTCCTTTCCGGTCGTTCTATAGCAGCTGTTGTAGACGGCCACCGTTCATCCTTTAAATCTATTAATAGTGGTGTTCCTCAAGGATCTGTCCTATCCCCAACACTTTTTCTACTTTTCATTAATGACCTTCTCTCTATTACTTCATCTCCTATCCACTCCTATGCTGATGACTCCACCCTTCATTACTCTTTTCAATTTTGAAAGACGCCCCTTCCCAACAACAGTTAATAGACGCAAGGAAGGGTTGCCTTGGAGCAACTAACCTCTGATCTTTCTCGTATTTCAAATTGGGGCAGAGAAAACATGGTTGTTTTCAATGCCACTCAAAACTCAATTCCTCCATCTCTCTACTCGACACAATCTTCCACACAACTATGATATCTTCTTCGAAAACACACAACTCAAACCTTCATCTTCCTTAATATTCTCGGTGTTTCTTTTTCTCGTGATCTTTCTTGGAAAGATCACATTACCTCTCTTTCTAAACAAGCTTCTAAGAGGTTGGGTGTTCTGAGGCGCCTTCAGTATTTCTTCACACCACCCAGTTGCTTGCTCTTGTATAGGGGTGTTGTTCGCCCCTGTATGGAGTACGCCTCAAATATCTGGGGTGGTTCCACACATACAGCTCTCCTTGAAAAGGTGGAGTCTAGGGTTTTTCTTCTTATCAAACTCTCCTGCTCTTACTAATTCTCTCCAATCTCTTTCTGCCCGTCGAATTGTTGCGTCACTCTCTCTATACTATCGCTATTACAATGGACACTGCTCTTCTGAACTCTCTCGTCGCATACCTCCTCCATTGAGAAGGGCTCGTGCGACTCGTCTTTCTACACAGTCTCATCCTTTCTCTGTCCAACTCTCTGACCCCAGACTTAACCGCTATGCTCAATCTTACATGTACTCTACTGGTAAAGTCTGGAACACACTCCCTTCATCTATTTTCCCAACTTCCTATGACTTAAGCACCTTCAAACGCCGTGTATCAGGTCATGTCGGCCTTTAATTTGACCAGGTTTCCGTCTTTTCCTCCCAACTCTGGTGGAATTTGGTAGGCCTCTGGCCTTTGCCCACCAGAGAGAAATAAAAAAAAAAAAAAAAAAAAAAATATATATATATATTATTTTTAACACTTTTTTGCGCTCATTATAATTACTGATTCGATATTTTTGAATGACGAGATTAATTTTGTTTATATCAATTTTTAACATTAGGTTACACATTTCCTTTTATTATTAAAGAATATCATAGAGAAAAAACACATATGCATAACAACAAAAAACCCTGCCCTTAATACTCTCCAAAACACTCTCAAAATTCCTTACTCAGAATCACTTATGTACTTTTGTTTTTCCATCTATACATTGTGCAAATTTTGTTTGATCTTTACTTTCTCAGATAAATTATCCAAAACCCTTCTTGTAAATAAACACGATCCGCTGTAAATCTTGCAATCGCTCATACTTTGGTGAGACCTTGAAATCTTTGCGTTTCCGGCTAGATCAACATAATACAGACATAAAAAGATACAATGATAGCAATGCAATTTTCTTGCACATTGCAGAACATCATCATCAGATAAATTGAAATGAGGCCAAATTTATTTTTTCCTCAAAAACAAAAAATTTAAATAGATTAATTGAGTCCTTTTTTATTAAAACCTTACATAATTATAACACTTATCCGTTTCTTCGAGATGGAAACATACTTAGTTAAATATTTAAAAACTGTTTTCGCAAAATATTTTCATTCCGTGAACTATGACCAAATGAAAGAATTAATAGCTGGCTGAGGCGGATAATCTTTTTTTACCGACTTGATGACCTTTTTTCTTTTCCTTTAACTCAGTATTGTCTGAAGAGGGAAGCGAGTCGCAGTCTTACGTAACGTGACAGTTGTTTTAAAATACTTTTTTTACTTCAACTGTTTTTCCTGTTTTAGTGTTTTATCTTAGATTATTTTATTAAAAGTGATTTTAAATTTACGATTAACATAC
>SEYY01001659.1:27500-32500 GCA_009176605.1 Armadillidium nasatum | reverse complement strand
TTAAATATGGGGAAAAACTGTAAATTTACTTTAAAATTTTCAGATACTTTAAATGACTTTCAGAGCTAAAATATTAAGGGTTGCTAAATAACTAATAATATTTGGAATCCTCAAAATTCTCTCAATAAGATAAAGGTTTCTGAGTTTATGGGTAAGTAGAAGATTTTGAACAATTTTCATTTAAATATGAGTGAAAAGTGTAAAAATCAGATAAATTTTTTACTTAAATTTTTAATGACTGATAGCTAAAATATTAGCTGTCAATTTTTTATTTTTTTTTAATAATATTTCGAATACTCAAAATCCGCTCAATGAGAAGTTTTCGAAATTCATGTTGCAAGTCGAAGTTTTTCAGCAATTTCCATTTAAATATGAGTGAAAACCTTAAAAATTATTTACATTTTTTTTACATACATTTTAAAAAACTTTGACAGTTAAAGTAAAAAGTATTATCAAATATTTTTATATATGGAATGTTTAGCATCTTATCAATGAGGGAAAGTTTCACAATTTATCTGAAAATCAGTATATATATATATATATATATATATATATATATATATATATATATATATATATATATATATATATATATATATATATATAATATATATATATATATATATATATATATATATATATATATATATATATATATATATATTGGTGGTTATAGGCGAGAAGCCCACCGATTTCTACCAGAGTTGGAATAAAGAAAATCAGAGCCCGATTAAATATCAATATGTCCCGAT
This sequence comes from Armadillidium nasatum, assembly GCA_009176605.1. Classification (NCBI taxonomy): domain Eukaryota; kingdom Metazoa; phylum Arthropoda; class Malacostraca; order Isopoda; family Armadillidiidae; genus Armadillidium; species Armadillidium nasatum. Next base: position 31,748 of record SEYY01001659.1, on the reverse strand, counting down.
ACACGTTGTTTAAAAATGTGCAAATCAAAGGAAATTGGGAAAAGAGATAAAGGGAGTGTGTTAAAAATTTTATCAGCATAGTACATGAAACTCAGAGCAAAGCTCTTAGGTCTACGGTCAAAGAGTTGGACAGTGAAAGGATAAGACTGTGTAGAAAAATCTGTCTCACGACCAATTCTCAATGGAGAAGGTATGCGGCGTGAGAGTTTAGAAGAGCAGTGTCCTTTGTAATAGGTATAGCATAGAGAGGGTGACGAAACTATTCGACGGGCAAAAAGAGATTGGAGAGATTTAGTAAGGACCAAAGAGTTTACAAGACGAAAAGCTCTAGACTCCACCTTTCCTAGAAAAGTTGTATGTGTGTAACCACCTCAGATGTGTGAGACGTACTGCATACAGCGGCAAACAACACCCCTGTAAAGAAGAAGCAATTGGGGTGGCGTAAGGAAATCAAGAAGGCGCTTCAGTAACCTAACCTATTAGAAACTTGTTTAGAAAGAGAAATAATGTGATCCTTCTAAGAAAGATCACGAGAAAAAGCGCTCTCTAAGAAGAAATCATAGTTGTATGAAAGGTTGTGTCTAGTAGTGCCATAGAGGAATTGAGTTTTTGAGTCACTGAAAACAGTTGTTTTCACTGTCCAAATTTATTTACGCTTAATTTTGTAACTACAAAAGCAAATTTTTAAAAGTACAGTTCTTTACCTCTACCCACTCCCTCTCAACCTAATCATAAACTGTGCTACTTGGAGTGTCCTATATTGTATTATACTAGGGTTGGCCGAGCTCCGGAATTTTCCGCACCGCACCGCACCACACCGCACCAGGTCGTCGTGCACCGCACCGCACCAGTTGGCGTTCATTGCGCACCACACCGCACCGCACCGGAAGCAAAATGCAGTGCACCGCACCGCACCGCACCAAAAGCTAAACTAAGCGCACCGCACCGCACCGAAATCAGCGCACCACGCACCGCACCGCACCGACATATACAATTAAAGATATATATATATATATATATATATATATATATATATATATATATATATATATATATATATATATATATATATATATATATATATATATATATATATATATATATATATATATATATATATATATAATATATATATATATATATTATTTCACCTCTGGTGGGCAAAGGCCAGAGGCCTACTAAAATTCCACCAGAGTTAGGGAGAAAGACGGAAGCCTGGTCAAATTAAAGGCCGACGTGACCTGATACAGGACGTTTGAACGTGTGTAAGTCATATGAAGTTGAAAAAATAGAAGAAGTGAGCGTGTTCAAGACTTTACCAGTAGAGTACATGTAGGACAGAGCATAGCGGTTAAGTCTGGGGTCAGAGAGTTGGACAGAGAAAGGACGAGACTGTGTAGAAAGTCGAGTCGCACGAGCCCTTCTCGGTGGAGGAGGTATGTGACGAGAGAATTCAGAAGAGCAGTATCATTGTAATAGCGATATTATAGAGAGTGACGCAACAATTGGAAGCGCAGAAAGAGATTGAAGAGAGTTAGTAAGAGCAGGAGAGTTGATGAGACGAAATGCCCTAGACTCTACCTTCTCTAGGAGAGCTGTATGTATGGAACCAAATACATAGATGTGCGAAAGCATACTTCATACAAGGGCGAACAACACCCCTTTTACAAGCAAGCAAATGGGGTGGAGTGAAGAAATACTGAAGGCGCCTCAGAACACCCAACCTCTTAGAAGCTTGTTTAGAAAGAGAGGTAATGTGATCTTTCCAAGAAAGATCACGAGAAAAGGAAACACCGAGAATATTAAGAACAGATGAAGATTTGAGTTGAGTGTTTTCGAAGAAGATATCATAGTTGTGTGGAAGATTGTGTCGAGTGGAGAGATGAAGGAATTGAGTTTTTGAGGCATTGAAACAACCATGTTTTCTCTGCCCCAATTTGAAATACGAGATATATCAGAGGTCAGCTGCTCCAAGGCAACCCTCCTTGCGTCTAGTAACTGTTGTTGAGAGGGGTGCCTTTAAAATTGAAAAGAGTAATGAAGGGTGGAATCATCAGCATAGGAGTGGATAGGAGATGAAGTAACAGAGAGAAAGTCTTTAATGAAAACTAGGAAAAGTGTTGGGGATAGAACAGATAGTTGAGGAACACCACTATTAATAGATTTATAGGATGAACGGTAGCCGTCTATAACCAGAAAGGAAATCATAGAGAAGGCCACAGAGAGAAGGGTAGATTCCGAAAGAGGGAAGTTTGGAAATCAAAGCTTTGTGCCAGACTCTATCGAAAGCTTTCGATATGTCCAGCGCGACAGCAAAAGTTTCACCGAAATGCCGAAGAGTGGAGGACCAAGAGTCCGAGAGAAGGGAAAGAAGATCACCCGCAGAGCGTTTCTTACGAAAGCCATACTGGCGATCAGAGATAAGATTAGAAGAATTGAGATTTTTCCAAATCTTTCTGTTAAAGATAGATTTGAAAACTTTAGAAAGAGCGGAAGTTAAAGAAATTGGACGGTAGTTAGAGCTTTGAGAGGGGTCCCCCTCCTTTGGCACAGGCTGAATGAGCGCAGGTTTCAAGAAAGAAGGGAAGGTTGAAGTAGAAAGACATAGGCGAAATAGTTTACCAAGGCATGGTGCAAATTTGGAAGCACAAATTTTGAGAACCACAGGAGGGATACCATCAGGATCGTATGCCTTCTTAGTGTAAAGTTCAGAGAGAGCAGAAATGACATCTTTAGAAGAAATTACAATTTTAGGCATAAAAGAGTTAGAGGGGGTTGAAGGAGTAGGAACAGCTCCGGAATTGTCTAAGGTTGAATGAAAGGCAAAAGTTTGAACAAAGAGTTCAGCTTTAGAGGAGGGCAAAACGGCAATTGAACCGTCAGAAGATACTAGAGGAGGGAAAGAGGAAGAAGCAAAGTTAGAGTTGACATTTTTGGCAAAATGCCAAAAAGAGCGAGAGAAAGAGGAGCCAGAAAGATTATTGAATTTTCTACGGAGAAAAGAGTTTTTAGTATCTCCAAGAATAGATTTTGCTCGATTTCGGGATGAAATATAAGTTGAGTGAGGTTCTGGAGTTTGAAGTCGACGGTATTCCCTAAAGGCAGCATCCCTGAGGCGAATAGCACGAGAACAGAGTTAAACCAAGGTTTGTTAGGTTTAGTAGAAAGGAAAGAATATGGAATGTACGCCTCCATGCCAGAGAGAATCACCTCCGTTATGCGCTCAGCACACTCCGAGGAACCTCTCCCACGGAAACAGTAATCATTCCTTGGAAAATCAGAAAAGTAAGACCGCAAGTCAGGCCAGTTAGTGGCACCGAAATGCCATAAACGTCTCCTCGACGAAGGCGGGGGCCGTTCTTGCGGAAGACTTGAAGTGACAGAACAAGATACAGAGATAAGAAGGTGATCGGATGAACCCTAGAGGAGGAAAGAGTTTAACAGTATAAGGAGAAGGATAAGAAGTTAGGAAAAGATCTAGTATGTTGGGTTCATCACCATCGGGTAGGGATATGCACCAACTGCTCAAGGTTGTTTTGGATAGAAAATTGGTAGGCGAGTTCACCAGCTGGATCAAAAGAACTAGATGAAAGTCATTGGCTGTGGTGAACATTGAAATCACCTAAAATGATGATTTCGGAGAAAGGAGAAGAAGGAAGAATGTGTTCTATTTTAGAGTTAAGATAGTCGAAAATTTTTGGATAGTCTGTAGAGTTAGGAGACAAGTAGACAGAACAAATTAATTTTGTTTTGGAGTTCCAAAAAAGTTTAAGCCATAAAGTAATGAATTCAAAAGATTCCAATTCAGAGACACAAGAAAGGACAACATCATTGTGCACGTCTGCGCAATATCCGCCTTTGTGTAAAAATTGAGGATAGAGACAGTAGGAGGAAACAGAGTAGGGTTTGCTCTCAGAACACTCAGGCACTTGAGTTTCAGTTAAATATATATATATATATATATAATATATATATATATATATATATATATATATATATATATATATATATATATATATATATATATATATATATATATATATATATATACTCAACAACAATTAATTAATGCTAGGAGAGTGACCCTGTAGTAGTCATCTTCTGGTCTTTCTCTCAGAGGGGAGAGAAAACATGGGAATTTTCCATCACCAAAACTCTGATCCTCCATCTTTCTACTCGATAGACCATTCAATGCAATTCTGACATCGCCACTCAAACTTTCGTCTGTTCTTAATTATTCTCGCTATT
>SEYY01001659.1:5000-7500 GCA_009176605.1 Armadillidium nasatum | reverse complement strand
TATATATATATATATATATATATATATATATATATATATATATATATATATATATATATATTTTTTTTTTTTTTTTTTTTTTTTTATATTATTTTATATATATATATATATATATATATATATATATATATATATATATATATATATATATATATATATATATATATATATATATATATATATATATATATATATATATATATATATATATATATATATATATATATATATATATATATATATATATATATATATATATATATATATATATATATATATATATATATATATATATATATATATATAGAGAGAGAGAGAGAGAGAGAGAGAGAGAGAGAGAGAGAGAGAGTGTGTTAGGGTGTTAAAATGTGCCTGAGCTCTATTTTGCACCTCAGTTTCTAATTGTTTTTATCCTTTCCTTTCTTCAGTGACACAGAGTGTATCTCTATTCTATTTTCTGCTTTACATTAGGGTTCCTTCAAGTTTATTCTATGGGTAATTCATCCCTCTTCACACTGCACTAACTACTTTCACATGCATTTATTATGTAAATTGTGGTATATATTCAGTCATTTTGTCTTTTAGATGAGTGACAACAGCGCTGTGGTTGAAAGATTGCTTTTTATTCACTTTTACTTCCTCACCATTCATTTAGGAGGTTGTTGGGATGATTTCGTCAAGGAGGGGGCAATGTTTTCCTTTTTTTCATTAACTTGTTCAACATTCACAATCCTTATTCTAATTTCCATATTTTCAACACCACCTCTTTTCAAAATCTCATCTGTTTTAACAGAAATTCAAGAATTTTGGTACTCTAACACCAAACCCTTCATTGTTACTTCTAAACTGTTTTTATCCTTTTTTTTCATCAAAAACGGGTGTTTCTCAACGATGTGAACTGTTACCGTGTTATTCATTCGGAGCATTCTAAATATTCTTCGTCTTGGCTTCGACTCTCTTGTGCCAAACTACTGATACATTCATATGTTCTGTTATTTTATTATCCTTTAAAACATTGGTCAATATTTCAATATTTATTGGAACAAAAATCAAAGAAAATCACTCAAACATGAAGAATAAGTTTTTATCATAAAGAGATCATATTTCCAGTTTTATTATTTTTTAAAACATTCTTATCGACTAGAAAACTTTAAAAATTCCATAAAAAATATTACATCTTACTCTGATTGACGAAATACCAGTGACTCTCACAAAGATATTAATTCTCTTCACTCTTTTCTTCTACTTTAAATCCTACTCTGAGTGCATGTGTGCGTGTGTGTGTGTTTGTAGTGTGTGAGTGTATTCTTTTGAAAAGTAATTTTAACCTCCTATAAATTTATTATTAGTGAATGTTATTGGTTCGTAATTTTTTCGCTTTTCCATGTAGCGAGTTAAAAAAAAGTCGTTCTTTAATCCTAAGATCAAGGTTGCAGGAAAGTTGCAAACTCCTTCGAAGAAAATAAGGGAGATAGAGAGAGATAGAGAGAGAGAGCGAGAGAGAGAGAGAAACAGACAGAGAGACAGAGAGAGACAGAGAGAGACAGAGACAGAGAGAGACAGAGACAGAGACAGAGAGAGAGAGAGAGAGAGACAGAGAGAGAGAGAGAGAGAGAGAGAGAGAGAGAGAGAGACAGAGACAGACAGAGACAGAGAGAGAGAGAGAGAGACAGAGAGAGAGACAGACAGACAGACAGACAAACAGACAGTCAGACAGACAGAGACAGAGAGAGAGAGACAGAGAGAGACAGAGGGAGAGAGAGAGACAGAGAGAGTGAGAGAGGGATACAGAGAGAGAGAGACAGACAGACAGACAGACAGAGAGAGACAGAGACAGACAGAGAGAGAGACAGACAGACAGACAGACAGAGAGACAGACAGAGAGAGAGACAGAGACAGAGAGAGGGAGAGAGACAGAGAGAGGGAGAGAGACAGAGAGAGAGAGAGAGAGAGAGAGTTAAAAAAGTCACGTTATTGAAATGTCAAACTTGGTGTGGGGTTTCTAATGAAGATTAATTGCAATTGAGAGGGACTGAATGGCCGTGCACCCAGATTTGCTTGAGTTTGGACTTCTCCCCTTCACCTCTATTAATGAGTCACATTTTGCAAACTGCATTTTGCAGTGATGTGAACGGTGGTTGCAGATGAGATCTTGCCATTGATAGGATCCTTGAGTGAAGGAGTTCGAATAGTATTTGTTCAGTGTATGCGGGACCCGCTTTGCTTAATAAAGATTCACAATTTTCATTTGTTGTTATATATGACTCATTCATCGAAAGAAGTTTCATTTTATTAATTAAAAGATTTTGATACAACTGAAAATAATGCTAATGAAATTATTGTTCTTTTATACATAATAAAAAACTTTATAACGGATAATTTTACGCAACACACACACACACACACACACACACACACACACACACACACACACACACACACACACACTATATATATATATATATATATATATATATATATATATATATATATATATATA
>SEYY01001658.1:15000-52636 GCA_009176605.1 Armadillidium nasatum | reverse complement strand
TTGGGTTTTTTTTTCTAAATACTGGCCCTCATTCATCGCGCTTTCTGTACACGCCTTAGCTTGACTTAGCTTCGAGCTAGCCGCATTCATGTAGAATGCTGCTTAGGCTTAACTTAGTTGCTTGTATCAAATACACTTTCTCTAGTTTGTTCTATGCAAGGAAAAAACGACGATGTTTTTATGACTTAAACCATTTAATTATTTCTTTATAAACTGACTTAAAATTTTTTTTATTATGTAATTTTTATATATTTTATAAAATATACATTATATTTTAAAAATAATTAAAAAATATTTTAATTTTATTTCTTCTTGAAAATATATTCTTTGATATTTATTTTTCGTTTTCATATAAATTATTTTTTTATTTTTACTTTTTTATTTTTTAATTTCTATTCTTTTAAATTTAATTTAAAATTTCTATTTATTATTATATATATATATATAATATAATATATTATATATATATATATATATATATATATATATATAATAATATATATATATATATATTACCTAAATTTTGTTTTTGATTGAAACAAAGTTTTTTGAAGAATCCGACAGTTAACCCTTTTATGTTTTCTGTGTTTTTGTCGTCAGTTTTCAACCTTTGGCATCTGAGCATATGTTCGCAATCACTTTGTTTTAAGCTCTCTTGTCAATTCATAACTTAATTCATTTGTTCTATTTATTTATTTCCTAACTGATGATCATTCTAAATAATTCAACTTAATATGTACCACATTCACTCTTTTTTTTATTTTCTCTGAAATCATAATTTTGGGTGATTTTAATATCCGTCTTTTCCAGTGGCCATTTTTACTAGGTTTCAAGATCCATAACAACATTGAGGAAATAGTGCAGCCTACCCGTATCCCTTACCGTCCTAGAGTTGAAACCACTATTCTTGACTCCAAATTCTCATCTTTATTCTGTTAAACTCATTCATACTCTTGGTTTCTCAGATTATCATCTAATCGTTGTATCCTCTTCTACTTTTTTCAAATCTCAACCAAAAGAAAAGGCCCCAGCCTACCACAGGGAAATGTTTCTGGTACTTGGTGCCACAAACTTACCTGACTTGAGGTCTTATTTCTTTTACTTATCTTGGAATAGTTATTGTTTAGGCGGGAGATGTCCATCGTGTATACTATATATATATATATATATATATATATATATATATATATATATATATATATATATATATATATATATATAAAAGACCTCTCTAAACCTGGTCAACTGAGTTGATTTTCTCTTGCATGAAGACTACCTTCAATACTCTTTCCTTCAACAGAAGGTAGCCAAAATTGGTTAAACATTGCTTATTCTCGTGATACCCACCGCACGGATACTTCATTCAAGAATTAGCGTTGTATTTAAATTTATAAACTTGATCCCTCGGAATCATGCAAAGTAGATTCTCCAAGACACTAAAAGCTCTCTCCTTAGTAAAAATGTAATGTTCTTTTGACTCTTCTTCCTCTCGCTCTCCTGATATGTTGCAAAAAAATATATAAATTCTAACTTTGCTTTTTCTCTTTCCCTCCTCTAGTATCTCAGGCTCTTCAGCCTGTGACGAAGAAGGGAAGACCCCTATATAAACCTTCTACCTATTGTCCCATTACTTTAACCTCTGTTCTTTTAAGTTTTCGAATTCCTTCTTAAGAACATGATTTCCATACAAATTTAATCTTCAAATCTTTCCTTGAATTGTCAAAATTCAGAGGGTAAACTTTGACTCTAAATACTAAGTGTAAAATATGTGATTAGTTTCCATATCCGAAATGAAACGTACTGCTATATCTCACAAAAAAAAAGGAAATACAGGTCCACATTCAACCGAAAGAAAAACTTTTCTCTTGTCTCCAAAATATGAGCTGATAAAAAAGCTTTTAAAAATTAAGTAAAACTCACTGATTACTTTAATGCATTGCCAGTCCGAGAAAGCGTTTCTCAAACAAATTATTAATAAATGAATGTCTTATATCTTTACAGGAAAATACTGCGAAGAATATGGTTCATGTTTCACAAAAATAAGCTATTTTCAATGGGAATACCCCGGTATTGGCCAGCAGTTGATGTTTCTTGCAGTCGATCTTTTATTCTTTTTTATAATTCTCTATTGCTTGGAAATTTTGGCAAATCGGCAATGTATGTATATATATATATATATATTATATATATATATATATATATATATTATATATATATATATATATTTCACCTCTGGTGGGCAAAGGCCAGAGGCCAACTAAAATTCACCAGAGTTGAAGGAAGTCGTGAACTGTCAATTAAAGGCCGACATGACTGATACACATCGTTTAGAAGGTGTGTAAGTCATAGGAAGTTGAAAAATAGATGAAGAGTATGTTCCAAACTTTACCAGTAGAGTACATGTAAGATTGAGCATAGCGGTTAAGTCTAGGGTCGGAGAGTTGGACAGAGAAAGGATGTGACGTGTGGAAAAGTGTGTCTCACGAGCCTTCTCAGTGGAGAGGTATGCGACGAAAGAGAAAAGCAGTGCCATTGTAATAGCAATAGTATGAGAGAGTGACGCAACAATTCGACGGGCAGAAAGAAACTGGAGAGAATTAGTGAGAGCAGGAGAGTTGATAAGGTGAAAAGTCCAAAACTCTATTTTTTCAAGGAGAGCTGAATGAGTGGAACCACCCCAGATGTGTGAGGCGTACTCCATACAGGGGCGAACAACATCCCTATACAAAGCAAGCAACTGTGGTGGAGTGAAGAAATATTGTAGGTGCCTCAGAACACCTAACCTCTTAAAAGGTAATGTAAAGTCATGAAAAAAGAAACACCAAGAATAATAAGGAGAGATGAAGGTTTGAGTTGAGTGTTTTTATATAAATATTATAATATATATATATATATATATATATATATATATATATATATATATTGTGTTGAGTAGAGAGATGGAGGAATTGAGTTTTGGTGGCATTGAAAACGACCACGTTTTCTCTACCCCAATTTGAAATTTCAACTGCGGTTGGGAGGGGCACCTTTCAAACTGACAAGAGTAATGAAGGGTGGAGTCATCAGCATAGGAGTGGAGTGGAGATGAAGTAACTCTATCGAAAGCTTTCGATATGTCCAGAGCGACAGCAAAAGATTCACCGAAATGTCGAAGAGCGGAAGGCCAAGAGTCAGAATTGAAGAAGTAGGAACAGCTCCGAAATCGTCTAAGGTTGAATTAGAGGCAAAAGTTTGATCGAAGAGTTCAGCTTTAGAATAAGATAAAACGGCAGTTATACCGTCAGAAGATTTTGAAGGAGGAAAAGAGGAAGAAGTAAAGTTAGAATTGATATTTTTTGCAAAATGCCAGAAAGAGCGTGAGGAAGTAGAACCAGATATATTGTTACATTTTAAACGGAGAAATAAGCTTTTAGTGCTACGGAGAATAGATTTTGCACGACTCCGGGATGCAATATAAGTCGCATGAGTTTCTTTACTTTGAAGACGACGGTAGTCCCTGAAGGCGCCATCCCTGACGCGAATAGCACGAGAACAAGTAAAGTTAAACAAGGTTTGTTAGTTAGTAGAAAGGAAAGAATATGGAATGTACGCCTCCACGCCAGATAGAATTACCTCGGTTATGTGCTCTGCACAATCATAGGGACCCTTTCCGTGGAAACAATAATCATTCCATGGAAAATCAAAAAGTACAACGCAAGTCAGACCAGTTAGTGGCACTGAAATGCCACGAACGTCTCCTCGCCGAAGGCGGAGGCTTTTCCTGCGGAAGACTCGAAGAGACAGGACAAGATACGGTGATAAGAAGGTGATTGGATGAACCCAGAGGAGGAAAGAGTTTGATAGTGCAAGCAGAAGGATAAGAGGCAAGAAAAAGATCAAGTATGTGAGGTTCATCACCAAGGTGGTCAGGAATACGGATAGAAGATGCACCAACTGCTCAAGGTTGTTCTGATAGAAAATTGGAAGGCGAATTCACCAGCTGGATCATGAGAACTATATGAAAGGCATTCTTGGTGGTTAACATTGAAATCACCTAATATGATGATTTCGGAGAAAGGAGAAGATGAAAGAATGTGTTATATTTTGGAGTTAAGATAGTCGAAGAGTTTTGGATAGTCTGTAGAGTTAGGAGATAAGTAGACAGAATTGATGAATTTAGTTGTAGAGAATTCTGAAGACTCCAAATTAGAGACACGAGAACAGACAACATCGTTGTGCACATATGAGCAACATCCGCCTTTGGGTGAAAATTAAGGATATAGACAGTATGAGGAAACAGAGTAGGGTTTGGTGTCAGCGCATTCAAATACCAGGAATAATTTATATATATTTAAATATATAATATATATATATATATATTTATATATATATATATATATATTATATATATTATATATATATATATATATATATATATATATATATATATATATATATTTTATATAATATATACAACTTTTTGTTAATGCGTTTTTTTGTGTTCGTGTGTGTAAACTTCTTTGTGATGTGCGTGTTTTTGTGCGTACGTGCGTGCTTGCGTGTGTGTGTGAGTGTGTGTTTTTTGAATGCCCAATTTGAATGACTGTGGGTTGGGCGTAGACAGTGGCTTTCTATTACCTTTGTTAACGTTCGGGGCGTCACATCTAATTTCGCATCTGTTGAAGATTACCTCACTAACTCTCGTCCTAACCTTTTGCTTCTGTCTGAGACTCAGCTGGACAGGAATTCTTTCTCTAGCAATCTTAATGTCTCTAACTACAACTTTTTTCACAATTTCCGACTAAATTGTGGAGTATGTGCCTATAATAACATTAACACTCCTGTGACACGTCTCGTAAATCTAAAATCTCCTAATTTCAATGTTTATGGCTTAAAATCTGTCTTCCTACTACTACATAGGAACATAGGAAAATAGAGACAGTTAGAAGCCATAAGGGTCTATCGAGACCGTCCCAATTATCTTGTGTTTCTGCTACTGCTCCCCTAATGGAACAGATTTTATCTTATTACTTGTCACGAGACTGTTACTTCTTCTCATCCAAATGATGAAGTCCTCTATTTAGGGGATTTCAACGTACACCACACTGAGTGGTTTGGTTCCTCTCATACTGATACAGGTGGGAAGGTGGTCAAATCATTCATCATTCTTAACGATCTAGAGCAGTTAATTAGGGAACCCACACACATTCCAGATCGTCCTAACCAATACACTTGATTTATGTTTCACCACTACTCCTAGATATTAATACACCATTTTCTCTCCTATTGGTAACTCTGACCATAATCTTATAGCTCTTAGTTATAATGCTTTCTCTTCAACAGCTCCACCATGCCCTAAACGTACTTTCTGGCACTTTAATCTGGCTTATTGGAGGGGGGAATGCGTCGCTTCTTTGCTAACTATCATTGAAGTGAATCTTGTTTATCTCGGGGGACGCTTCTGTCTCTGCTGAAAAGGTAGGGGAAATGACCCTTGATGGGATGGGCAGATTCATTCCATCTTCATCTAAATCTTTTTCTCCTCAAAAGCTATTGTTCGATGACAACTGTTTTCCTGCCCTTCGGGTGAGAGACAGTGCTTACCGTCAAAGGAAAACTCTACCTCTCCTATCACTGTTGCCAATTTTCATTCAGCTCGGGATCGTTGCAGGGATGTTCTTCGACGGACTAAGCGTATTTTCACAAAGAGGAAATGCGCTGAGGTCAGCCAGTGCGGCTAAGTTACTCTCACAAGCGTGTAGTACGTGCAATTTTTACGACAGTAAAGTTTGTTTTTTCGTGCCATCTACTTAACTACAAATGTATATTAGGAAATATTTTGGTAAGTTGTGACGGTTATTTTTATTACATGCTTTTATTTTATTGGCAACATTCGTATCGTTCACACCACCGTTGTGCAAAAATTATATTTTATTTTTGGCAGTAAATTTAAAGCAAGAGAAAAGTACCAGCAGTAGAAGTGATGTTGAGGAATAAAGTACAACCACCCAAAATATTAAATACAGTAGGAAAAACAGATCATAAAGAGATCCACAGAGCAAAGGTGACTAGAAAGAAATTGCGACTGTGAGGCTTTAGTCTGCGGTTCAAGCCATGATGCCTGACAGTGAAAGTGAAACAGAAGAGGACGGTTGTCATGAAGATAATATTGGAAAATCGTCAACCTGGTTACCACTATGCTGGTTGATAAGAAAAAACATCTGCAAAATGATTTAGAAAAAACATGATTTTGTGGTAGATGCCAAATACCAGTGGCTGGACACGTATTCACAATGGTTAACTTATTCAAAGCGACTCAAAGGTGCTTTCTGTAAATATTGTATGTTGTTTCCGCCATCAAACAGCATGACAAGATATGGTTGGGTTCTTTCACCATCAAACCCTTCACTAAGTACAAGGACTTGCATTATTATTGCAAAGCACATGTACAGACCCAGGGACACCAGGTTGCAATGGGATCTACAAAATCGTTCATGTAGGCGGTTCCAGTGGATATCCAACTTCATCAATCTTCGCAAAAATTAATTGAAAAAAAAGTACTGTCTTCAGTTGTTTTTTCGACATACGTGATTTACCTATCAGAGGCAGAGGTGATTAAGAATTAAAACATCATTTTGATCATAAACTGAAAACGCGTAAGACTGATCACCTACCATACAAAATGGTGCTACAATCAGGGAACAAATCATCACAAGGATTAATTAAAGAAGCTTGGGCTTACAGCATTCTGGCTGACGAAATCTCGGATATTTCTGGCAATAAAAACTATCTGCTGAATTACGTTTCTTAGACGAAATCGAAGAATTTTTAAGCTTTGTAGAGATTGAAGGACTTAGTTCCATAAGTATTGTCAAAGCCATTGAAAATTTTGTGACCACCTTAAACCTAGACCCTGATAAGTGTGTGAGGCTAGGCTTCGACGGATGTTCCACCATGTCTGAGAAAGAAGGGGTGTGAAGACGATCTTGGGATAATTAGAGACATTAGCTGAAGACGGAAGTGTAGCAACAAGAAAAAATGCAAATCAGATGCATGCAGCGGTGTGCAGATCTTCATTTGTTGTGTCAGTAGCATTAATTGCGAAGTAGTCTCTATACTGGAACCAATAAAAAATACGCTTCAATTGAGGACACTTGACATAGTCAAGGCCAAACAGCACATTCAAACTATTCTCGACGTGCAAAGAGTTCATCGGAAAGATGCGGAGACGTCAAAGCTGATATTTTGAAAGAAGCAGGCAACATTGCAAAGCATTTGAAAGTTGATATAACCGTCACTCGCGTTGCTGGAAGGAAAAACATAGAAGCAGCCCCCCAGTCGAAATATCATCCGAATTTTTTGGAGAATTAAGGTCTCTGATAATTCCTTACTTGGATTCCATCATATATCTTTAGAAGTCATATTTTCTGCAGATGAATCACCTCCATTTTCATTGACGCATTTACATTCCGAGTAACATGAAAAGATGTTTCATTGGTAGGAAATGTAATTGAAAGTACTTCATCTTGTGAAACTATTCACAATTTGCAAGCAATCGAAGGAGAAAAGAAATTGTAGTTCAAAATGGGGAGTGCTTTTATATAGGCATCATTGAGGTTGGTTTTAAAAAAGAGCGAATTGTTTTTTCTGACCATTAGAAAAGCGCTACTGATTTTACTTTCAGAGTCCTGCATGACAAGCACTATAGGACGTTCAATTAGTTAGTTCTCTTCTCCGAATTTTAAAAAAAAATAAAAATAAAAAAATAAAAAGACACTATTTGAAAAAATAGGTTGAATGAGTTAGCCATATGCTAAGCATTCACCGTCAATGGGTTTTTGCAAACAAAGAGCAATTTGTGGAAGCTGTAGTTAGAAAATTTCCAACTAATCCTCGCAAAATATTGTTCAAAAATTAATTTTTTTTAATAAATAGTGTTCTTTTTTTATTGTGTATTGTGCATGATACCCTTCCCCTCAATGGACCCCTCATCCCCATGGAAGAGGTTGAATTCAGAAAGCTGCCCCCTTTCGGTTTTTGGCTGTATACTCCCATACAATCAGGCGCATGTAAATGTAATTTTAGCAATGTAATATTTAGACATATCACTGATCAGCATGCTATTGTTTTGAAAAATACTATAATTTATCTTCAATTCGAAATCAAAAAATCGTAATCACCTATAGAATATTATTTCAGGAAAATTTAAAATATTTCAATGTTTCATCTATTATTTTTATGCTGATGACTTTACTTATCACATACTTGTGTAACCTAAAAAAAAAATATTACTATGAGGCTGGCAGTTTGATACTCTTCATTTCAGAATTTTACTTCATTCTTTTTTTCTGTTTCTTTTTAAAGTTGTCTTTGAACTTAGCGGTTCTTCTCAATTTTTTCTCAAATGCCTTGATAATGAGATCGTGAATAGGTCTCGAAACGTAGGTTTCATAATCCCTTTCTTGACTTCTTTTTTTAATTTAATAATTTAAAAATTTTTTTTTTTTTTTTTTTATTTTTTTTTTTTAAAAGGATATTATATATATATATATATATATATATATATATATATATATATATATATATATATATATATATATATATATATATATATATATATATATATATATACAATATATATATATATATATATATATATATATATATATATATATATATATATATATATATATATATATATATATATATATATATATATATATAATTAGAATTAGAATGTGGAAAACAGTAAGAAAATTTTTTTCCTGTTGATGTTACTGAACCGTCATACATTTTCGTAGATGAGGACGTGGAAAAAGAGAAGCAAATTGCCTCTGAGCTTATTAATGGTACGAGTTATATATATATATATATATATATATATATATATATATATATATATATATATATATATATATATATATATATATATATATATATATATATATATATATATATATATATATATATATATATATATATATATATATATATACGAGTATATATCTGGATTTTCTGATAGGAAGAAATCCCTGAGAGGTTATTATGCAGTTTTTTTAATGTTCCCCTGCTAAGAATTTGACCTAAGCAAAGTAGTATAAATATAGCTTATGAAATTACTTATAATAATAAAAGAAACAATACAAAAAACTCACCATGTAAAATATTCTTCAAGAACAGACAAAAGGGAGAGTTCTTTTTATCTTCTTTTTCCAAGGTAATTAGCTTGAACAAGCACTTTAAATGAAAGCAATTAAAGTAAATAATACGTAGATATTTCTGGCAAAGAACAGCTATCTATTGGATTACTTTTCTCAGACGGAAAGACCAACGAAATCGAAGAATTTTTAGGCTTTGTAGAGCTCGAAAGACTTTCTTCCATAAGTATTGTCAAAGGCATTGAAAATTTTGTGACCAACTTAAACCTAGTCGGTATATATATATATATATATATATATATATATATATATATATATATATATATATATATATATATATATATATATATATATATATATATATATATATATATATATATATATATATATATATATATATATATATATATATATATATATATATATATATATATATATATATATATATATATATATATATATATATATATATATATATATATATATATATATATATATATATATATATATATATATATATATATATATATATATATTATAGGGGGAGGACGTAGCGCCGTCCGAAGCGATGAAAGCACCCCCCATTGGGCTTAACCGTGAGTGAAAAGGTGGGCTAGACCATCCCGTTTCACTCCGTTGCCCTTTGGTTCGTTCCTTTTCGCGTTTCACCTTCTCAGAGGGTCTCTAGTGTACCATCGCCCCACATGGGAGTGCCTATGCTCCCACTTCTCCTTCCCTCAACTCCCTTCTCACGTTCCTACAAATTTACAAGCGCTTACTCCTACATTACCTTTAAAATAACAACAGCAAAAGAATGGCGAAACATAAAACTGCCTCGATGATGCTACGAGGGGCGGCATCCAAAGAATGCCCCTCATCCACTCCTTCCCCCATCAACACTTGGGAGTTGGTGGCCTCCGGTGATGGGGTTGGTGATACCAAGACCTCTATGCCGACTTGCCCTGGTGCACGATCTTCCTTTTTCATTAACTTCTGCAACATTCGTGGTCTCTATACTAATTTCCTACTTTCTCGAACACCACCTCTCTTCTTCTAGACCTCATCTCTTATTCTTAACCGAAACTCAGGTGTTTGGGTGCTCTGACAGCAAGCCCTACTCTGTTTCCTCCTACTGTCTCTATCCTCAATTTTCAGCCAAAGGCGGATGTTGTGCATATGTGCGCAACGATGTTGTCTGTTCTCGTTTCTAACTTTGGAGTCTTCTGAATTCTCTACTTTATTGCTTAAACTTTCTTGCAACTCTACAACTAAATTTATTTGTTCTGTCTACTTATCTCCTAACTCTACAGACTATCCAAAATTCTTCGACTATCTTAAGCTCCAAAATAGAACACATTTTTTCTTCTTCTCCTTTCTCTGAAATCATCATATTAGGTGATTTCCATGTTCACCACCGCCAATGGCTTTCATCTAGTTCTCACGATCCAGCTGGTGAACTCGCCTTCCAATTTTCTATCCAGAACAACCTTGAGCAGTTGGCGCATCTCCCTACCCGTATCCCTGATCGTCTTGGTGATGAACCCAACATACTTGATCTTTTCCTAACTTCTTATCCTTCTCCTTAAACTGTTAAACTCTTTCCTCCTCTGGGTTCATCCGATCACCTTCTTATCTCTGTATCTTGTCCTGTCTCTTCAAGTCTTCCGCAAGAACGGCCCCCGACTTAGGCGAGGAGACGTTTCTGGCATTTCGGTGCCACTAACTGGTCTGACTTGCAGTTTTACTTCTCTGATTTTCCATGGAATGATTACTGTTTCCGTGGGAGGGGTCCCTCTGAGTGTGCACAGCGCACAACCGAGGTGATTCTCTCTGGTATGGAGCCGTACATTCCATATTCTTTTCCTTCTAGTAAACCTAACACACCTTGGTTTAACTCTGCTTGTTCTCGTGCTATCCGCTATGCTGCCTTCAGGGATTACCGTCGTCTTCAAACTCCTGAAACTCATGCAACTTATATTTTCATCCCGGAATCGTGCAAAATCTATCCTTCGTAACACTAAAAACTCCTTTCTCCGTAGAAAATGCAACAATCTTTCTGGTTCTACTTCCTCACGACCTTTCTGGCATTTTGCAAAAAATGTCAACTCTAACTTTGCTTCTTCCTCTTTCCCTCCTCTAGTTTCTTCTGACGGTACAACTGCCGTTTTGCCTTCTTCTAAAGCTGAACTCTTCGCTCAAACTTTTGCTTCTAATTCAACCTTAGACGATTCCGGAGCTGTTCCTTCTCCTTCAACCCCTCCAACTCATTTATGCCTAGAATTATAATTTCTTCTAAAGACTGTCATTTCTGCTCTCTCTGAGCTTAACACTAAGAAGGCGTACGGTCCTGATGGTATCCCTCCTGTGGTTCTGAAAACTTGTGCTTCCGAGCTTGCACCCTTCCTTGGTAAACTTTTTCGCCTATGTCTTTCTACTTCAACCTTCCCTTCTTGCTGGAAACGTGCGCTCATTCAGCCTGTGCAGAAGAAGGGGGACCCCTCTCAACCCTCTAACTATCGTCCCATTTCTTTAACCTCCGTTCTTTTTAAAGTTTTCGAATCTATCCTTAACAGGAAGATTTGGAAACATCTCAATTCTTCTAATCTTATCTCTGATCGCCAGTATGGCTTTCGTAAGAAACGCTCTACTGGTGATCTTCTTTCCCTTCTCTCTGACTCTTGGTCCTCCTCTCTTCGGCATTTCGGTGAATCTTTTGCTGTTGCGCTAGACATATCGAAAGCTTTCGATAGAGTCTGGCACAAAGCTTTGATTTCCAAACTTCCCTCTTTCGGAATCTATACTTTTATCTGTGACATTCTCTCTGATTTCCTTTCCGGTCGTTCTATAGCAGCAGTTGTAGACGGCCACCGTTCTTCCTTTAAATCTATTAATAGTGGTGTTCCTCAAGGATCTGTCCTATTCCCAACACTTTTTCTACTTTTCATTAATGACCTTCTTTCTGTTACTTCATCTCCTATCCACTCCTATGCTGATGACTCCACCCTTCATTACTCTTTTCAATTTGAAAGGCGCCCTTCCCAACGACAGTTAATAGACGCAAGGAAAGTAGCCTTGGAGCAGCTGACCTCTGATCTATCTCGCATTTTAAATTGGGGCAGAGAAAACATGGTTGTTTTCAATGCCTCAAAAACTCAATTCCTCCATCTTTCTACTCGACACAATCTTCCACACAACTATGATATCTTCTTCGAAAACACTCAACTCAAACCTTCATCTGTCCTCAATATTCTCAGAGTTTCTTTTTCTCGTGATCTTTCCTTGGAAAGATCACATTAATTCTCTTTCTAAACAAGCTTCTAAGAGGTTGGGTGTTCTGAGAAGCCTTCGTTTTTTTTTTACGCCACCCCAGTTGCTTTCTCTGTATAGGGGTGTTGTTCGCCCCTGTATGGAGTATGCCTCACATCTTGGGTGGTTCTACACATACAACTATTCTCGAAAAGGAGGTCTAGGGCTTTTCGTCTCATCAATTCTCCTGCTCTTACTAAATCTCTCCAGTCTCTTTCTTCCCGTCGAATTGTTGCGTCACTTTCTCTATACTATCGCTTTTACAACGTACATTGCTCTTCAGAACTCTCACGTCACTTACCTCCTCCATTGAGAAGGGCTCGTGCGACACGACTTTCTATACAGTCTCATCCTTTCTCTGTCCAACTCTCCGATCCCAGACCTAACCTCTATGCTCAATCTTACATGTACAACTACTGGTAAAGTCTGGAACACACTCCTTTTATCTGTTTTCCCAACTTCCTTTGACTTGTACACTTTTAAACGCCATGTATCGGGTCACGTTGGCCATTAACGATCAGATCCCGAATGTTCCCAACTCTGGTGGAATTTGGTAGGCCTCCGTCCTTTGCCTACCAGAGGATATATATATATATATATATATATATATATATATATATATATATATATATATATATATATATATATATATATATATATATATATATATATATATATATATATAAAAGAAGCGGTTATTATATATTTATTTGCTACTAATTTTCACACTTTTATTAAGGGATGATGCATAGCCGTCAGAAACGATTTAAGTACCTAACATAGGGAATTTCACTCTGAGTTTTAAATTTGGCTGAATAGTACTTTCTTCTTCATTCCGTTGCCATCTGGTTCGTCCCTTTCTTGTTTCATCTTCTTAGAAGATATATCCAGAGTAGTCACTAATTTCCACTGTAGTGCTTCACTCTCCCACCTCCCACTTCCTTTATATGCCACTCAGACATCCACATATTCAAATATTTTTGTAAAAAATGAATTTAATTATATGCTAATTATATTTAATTTATGCTGTGCCCCTAACCACATCATCAGTTGGGAGGTAGTGGACATAGTGATTGAGTTGATGCCGATAAGCACATAGCCTGCTTGTTCTAAGTCAGTCATTTTTCATTCATTTCTACAACATTTACCTTTTTTTAATTGTCACTTTGTTAAGCATCACATCTTTTGTAAACCCCAACGCTTGTTAAATTTAAATCCTTTTCTTATACTGTTAAACTCTATCCATTTTGGGTCCCTCCGATCACCTTCTTATCTTTATATTCCTTTTTATGTATTCAAGTCTTTAGAATAGAAATTATCTATTGCAATAAAAAGTGTTTTAAATTTCTGTACCTGATACATACTAGTAGCACTAAATAGACAAAATGACCAATCTTATTTATATATTACTTTATTAAAACAAATAAAGTTAAATAGAATAATTACATCTATAAAATAATCGATATCGAGTCAAGTAAGTGTAAAAAGTATAAAATAGAGACAATCTCTAATGTGCGCACATTAGACAGCCTTTCTAAATATATGAGACTTACACTCTGTTTACCAGTAAACATCAATGAATATTTTTCTACTTCTGACTACAATGCTTCCTTTGAATTCACAGATTTCCTTTTATTATACTTATTATGAAAGCACTTTAATTTTATAGGATAAATATTAATAATATTTGAAGCCGTGGGCTCTCTGTACTTTCCATTCTACTATTATAAGTTTATACCCCTAGAAAAGAAAAACTATATATATATATATATATATATATATATATATATATATATATATATATATATATATATATATATATATATATATATATATCATTTGGAAATTACAAAATGAGAGTATCTGCAGTTTCTGAAGTTTGAATAGAAGACAATTAGATCATACGAGGAAAGTTAAGAGCCAGGGCAACAGTTATATATATTTTTAACTTCTCGCACCAACTCCAGGATTAACACTGGAAACCAAATCTCCAAGAAAGAATATCTTTCGGAGCGGAGGGCTGTGGGAGGCTAGTTCAACTTAAAGTGTGAAAACAGGACAGGCACTGACACCAACGAGCCGAAAAACATTTTCTTTTAGAGCTCTCAAGGAGAGGGACTTTTGAGATCTCATATATATATATATATATATATATATATATATATATATATATATATATATATATATATATATATATATATATATATATATATATATATATATATATATATATATATATATATATATATATATATATATATATATATATATATATATATATATATATATATATATATATATATATATATATATATATATATATATATATATATATATATATATATATATATATATATATATATATATATATATATATATATATATATATATATATATATATATATATGGTCTTTCTGGTTTGACGTCATTCCATAAGTTCCACCTGGAGATTCGTATATATATATATATATATATATATATATATATATATATATATATATATATATATATATATATATATATATATATATATATATATATATATATATATATATATATATATATATATATATATATATATATATATTCACTGATCGGTGAAAACATTTTCGAAATGCGTAAAAAGTGTATTATTATAGTATTATTATTATAGTATTAATTTGAGCTTTGTGCAATGTCAGGGTAATAACTTATGATGTAGGATTAACATCATTTTAATGATGCTGAATTGTTTTATCTGGAGCAGACTCCATATTTCCTTTATTTATCCTAAAGGGAAGAAATTCCGATAAAACTGCATTTATTAATTGGATATCGTGAGATGCTATAAAAATTATTTATCTTTGCATTTCTTTTTCGGTTAAATAATTTATGCAAAATATTTTTTTACAGAACTATATACCAGAAAATAAGTAGCAAAATAATTATATATATTTTTAACACGATTATCTTTATGTAAAAATAACAAACAGTAAGCTAATTATTATTGAAAATAAATGTACAAAATTAATGGTTTTATATTTATATCAACTTCATTTCTCATTTCAGCGTATATTAGTATGAAAATGTTTCTGATTGAAATTTTTTGTTTCTTTATTTTCATTGTTTAGATGAAAATCCTCAACGAGTAGCTCTTGTCGTTCACAATTTATCAAAGACTTTTGAAAAAGCTGGTACAAAGGCAGTTAAGAATATTAGTTTTTATGTTAAGAAAGGAGAGTGTTTTGGACTTCTTGGTGTTAATGGAGCAGGAAAAACAACAACCTTTAGAATGCTTACAGGAGACGAAATCAGGACTTCTGGAAATGCTAGAATAGGATCCAAATTTCTAAGTCATGGTAAAAATCAGGTATTATGAACTTTATCCTTTATATATATATATATATATATATATATATATATATATATATATATATATATATATATATATATATATATATATATATATATATATATATATATATATATATATATATATATATATATATATATATCACATCTTTTACAATTTTCTTACTCATTTGCGAAATTTAAGTTATTCCCATTTCGAGAAATTTATTTTTTAAAAAAAGCATGCCAAACGCACGATTCCTTGAAGCGTAATAAAAAAGTATAATTTACCTAATAAAATTATTATAAGAATTTATTTTTTATTTCCCAATTTTTCTTAATCAAACTTTGCTATGGATTTCAAAAATATAATCCTTTTTAATGCACGTTTAGTAGTTTTTTGTAATATTTAAGTATGTTAAAGTGCAGTCTGGCCGAGAAGCAATAGCGGCAATAAAGCTGCTGGAGGGCTCCAAATTTTTGGGACCCATGACAGACACATCAGCAAGCATAAAAAGAAATCCATTTAGATAAATAAAACAAAGCAGTTAATTATATATATTTTCAAATATATATAAAATATTGGTAGGCCTCCGACCTTTGCCCACCAGAGGATATATATATATATATATATATATATATATATATATATATATATATATATATATATATATATATATATATATATATATATATATATATATATATATATATATATATATATATATATATATATATATATATATATATATATATATTACGAAATAAATTGCTAAAAACAACAAACACCATAAAATAAATTTTAACATAATAAGTTTTAGTTATTTCTTATTCTTTTTATCTTTTTAGATTTTATTTTTTTAAAGTAATAATTTTTTGGCTCTTAGGTTGAAGTTAGGCTGTATATATATATATATATATATATATATATATATATATATATATATATATATATATATATATATATATATATATATATATATATATATATATATATATATATATATATATATATATATATATATATATATATATTATATATATATGATTCGACTGCTCATCCCGTCAAGGATTACGGCCCCTACCTTTTCTGCAGAGACAGAAGCGTCCCCCGAGACAAAGCAAGATTCACTCCAATGATATATTAAAAGAATAAAAAGAATTAAGTTAGAAGTAACTTCTTGTAAATAAATTATGATTGTTATGAGTGTAAAATATCGATTTATCGGTTTTGAAAATATCATCGATACTATCGTAAAAAAATATTTATATCGATATTTATCGAAACTTTTTTGACATCCCTACCTCAGTTTCGCTGATAAGAGGGAAGAGTTAGTATCCTCAAAGTTCGTAGTTCTTTTTTTTTATTTATTGTTCCCTTCGTTTTAACCATATATATATATATATATATATATATATATATATATATATATATATATATATATATATATATATATATATATATATATATATATATATATATATATATATATATATATATATATATATATATATGGTCAGACTTCGGTTTGAACCACATGAATATTTAAAAAACTACCGAACGTACGTAAAAAAGGATTATATTTTTTGAATCCTTGTCGATTTTCAGGTAGGAAAACTGTAAAATGGTTTTGTACGACAACTGATGACGTAACAAACTTAAATTTGGTGTTATACCGAACATTTGTCTACGGGGGGCTCTGCCCCCGTACCTCCCGACCCATGAGTGATGATGATACTGTAGACAACTTTTCCTGTCAACGATTTGGGGTACTTCCCATTTTTTCAAATTTCGAAGAAATTGAAAAAAAAACGGACATTGCCAGACGTACGATTCTCGCGAGAGTTAAAAATAAGTAAACTTTACTTATATAAACTTTATTATTATAAGAATTTATTTTTTATTTCCCAATTTTTCCTACCTGAAATTCGACAAGGATTCCAAAAATATAATCCTTATTTACGTACCTTCAGTAGTTTTTTAAATATTCATGTGGTTCAAACCGAAGTCTGGCCTATATATATATATATATATATATATATATATATATATATATATATATATATATATATATATATATATATATATATATATATATATATATATATATATATATATATATATATATATATATATATATATATATATATATATATTTCATAGTTTCTAGAAGAAATTGGCTACTGCCCTCAATTTGACGCTATTATAGATGAAATGACAGGAGAGGAAATGCTATCTCTAATGGCAGGTCTAAGAGGAGTGTCAACCAGAAGAGATCCACTTATTCTAAGGAACATCATATCTTTAGTAGGCCTTGCAGAGTGTGCTAATCGACCAACATCGACTTTCTCAGGAGGGAATAAAAGAAAACTAAGCACAGCAATGGCCTTAGTTGGTCAACCGTCATTAATTTTTCTCGATGAACCCACATCGGGTGTTGATCCAGCGTCTAGGCGACGTGTTTGGGAGGCAATAAGAAGTGCTACCAGAAATGGCCAATCTGTAATATTAACATCACATTCCATGGATGAGTGTGAATCCTTATGCTCTAAAATCATTATATTGGCTACAGGTGTGATACGTTGTGTTGGAACGCCTAAATATTTGAAGGCAAAATATGGAAAAGGATACACTCTTCAAATTAAAATAAAATCATATTTACCAAAAGAGCTCTTAAACACCTCCATTCAAAGTAAAGAAGATGAAGAAATAGAGTATATGAATTTAATTGAAGAATTAAAATGCCAAATAACAATGCTTTTTCCCAACTGCAAGTTAACAGATGAATACCGAGTATGTATATATATATATATATATATATATATATATATATATATATATATATATATATATATATATATATATATATATATATATATATATATATATATATATATATATATATATATATATATATATATATATATATAATTACTACTTATCATTTGAACCTTCTTTGTGCCCGATGATTTCGAATTCACTTAAATAACAAGAAAATTTGAATATACATCCATTCTTATCTTTTTTAAGATCATCAGTATGGATTTCGTGAGGAACGCTTTACTGAGGATCTTCCTAATCAGCCTCTGATTCTAGATCCTCTTTTCTTCGGTATTTTTTGCGAATCCATTGCTGGGACGCTAGAAAAATTGAACACCTGCAGAATCTGAGAAAAACCTTGGTTATATAGTTTGTTTCCCTCTTTTAGAATGTATCTTTCTCTCTTTCTTTTTAACTTCAACTAGACTTGAAAAATTACCCGAATCAATGCTAAATCAATGGCAGAAAGTTCCTAAATGTGGCTTATCAAGTTGTGAAAGTCAAAATAGGTTGGGAAAATAGATGTTGCAGACATTACCAATACAATACAAGTTAGACAGAGAAAGGATGAGACTGAATGGAAAGGCGTGTCGCACGTGCCCTTCTTAATAGAACTGGAGAGTTATATTAAGCCATTGTATAGATAAAATGACGCAATAATTTAACGGACAGAAAGAAACTGGAAATTTTTAATAAGGACATGGTCCAATTAACAAAAAAAAATCATCCGATTATCTGAAAATTTCAATATTGCTTTTTTCTTAACGAAAAAGCTCTATTACTAAACTTTTTTTTAGCTCTGAAATTTGCTGTGTGTATTTCTAAAACTATTGGCTACAAACTTGTAACAGACTTTTGCTCCCAGAGCTATACAAAAAATGATATTAGCCCAAAACTGACCAACTATCGAAAAGGAAAATGTTTTGAAAAAAAATTCACCTTTCTGTAAAAAAATATTTTTATCAGCAAACTACAACTATTACATTTCCTATTTTTCGTGGGTGTATAGAGAAGTGATAGGGCTACAAATCTTTCTCTATATATTATTCGATCCGATTCGTTTGTTCCGAGATATAGTCTATCAAATTTTTGACAAATTTTCAAAAATTTCAAAAGTTTGAAAATCTATATCTTTCTTCAAACAAATGGCATTTAATAATGCTCTAAATAAAAGTTGTAGATCTATCCCTCCTCCAAAGAATTTAAAAAATAAAAATTGAAAATTGTAGATTGCATTTTTTTTAAATAATTTTTTCGCTAGAAGTGTATGTTTAAAAAAAAAAATTTGAGTGCTTATAACAAAATCAAGAAATCGGGGCTAAGATTGTTCAGTTAAATTTTCAGCTCATGTGGACCCTTGGTTTGACCCCACTTTTAATTTTTTTCCACATTTGACCCTAAATAACTTCTAAACTGCTAATCCCTCGTAAAAACGTTAGAAATGAACTTTTTCGTCGAGAAAAAGGCTATCTATATTGAAAGTTTCAGCTCACAGTCAAATAATAAAATTTAAAAAAAAAAAAAATTGGACCCTATCCATAACAGCAAATTTCAATCTTTTCAAGAAAAACCGTGAGATTGGAACCATCTTCATGCAAGGGAGAACAACACCCCTATATAGAAAAAACAACTGGGGTGAAGTAAAGAAATTTTAAAATTGTTAAAATGTCCGAACTACCACGGCTTAAACATTTTCGAGGCAGGTTTATATTTTGTCATTTAAGTTGATTGTTTTTGAAAAAAAAAAATTTTTTAGTATGTGCCTGTAATTCTGTGAGGTACGTGTGCATGAATATAAGGAAACAACTTGGTTTAACGTCGAGAGTTCGGTAAAGATACCAACTAAGAACTGGACGAACCAGAAGGCAAAGGAGCACAACGAAAAGCGGAGTCAATTCTTGTAAAAACCTCTCTTTTCCATTAACTTCTGCAACTTTCGCGGTCATAATTCTAATTTCCACTTTGTTGAGCACCACCTGTCCTCCTCTTGAACTCACCTCTTATTTTTTAGTGTTTGAGTGTTCGAAGAGTAAACCCAACTCAGTTCAACTTTGTATTCTCTATTCTTAATTTTTATACAAAGGCGGATGTTGTGTGCATATTTCAATTTGAAATATTCTGAGTTTTTTTGCTTAAATGAACCACGTACACCATATACGTACACCTATATATATATATATATATATATATATATATATATATATATATATATATATATATATATATATATATATATAGTATATATATATATATATATATATATATATATATATATATATATATATATATATATATATATATATATAATCTGGTGGGTAAAGGACAGAGGCTCACCAATTTTCACAAGAGTTAAGAAAATATCGGAATCCGGTTGTAACATTGAATCCTAATCTGTTACTTCCTTCTGTATCTATCCTCAATTTTCAGCCAAAGGCGTGTGTTGCTCAAAGATATATTCTGTTCTCCTTGTCTCTAATTTGAAGACTTCCGAATTTTCCACCTTGTGGCTTAGACTTTCTTACTATTTTAGGACTAAACTCATTTGTTGTTTATTTATCTGCTAAATCTACAGACTATTCTAAATTCTAAATAATGCACGTTTTCTATTCTCTTGTCTCTGAAATCACCAGTATTGATGATTTCAATGTTTACCACAGCCAATGATGGCCTTCTTCGACTTCTCAAAATACAGCCGGTGAGTTTGGCTTCCATTTCTCTATCTAAAATGATCATTTGCAGATGGTACAATTTCCAACATGTATTCCTGATAGCCTTTGAGATGTACCCAACATTCTAGACCTTTTCTTAACTTTTAATATATATCCATATAATACATATATTATTTATAATGTAAAACTAAATACTCTAAACTCTGTAGGACAGTAATTGTCACTTTCAATTTAAGCCGTAAAAAGTTATATATATATATATATATATATATATATATATATATATATATATATATATATATATATATATATATATATATATATATATATATATATATATATATATATATATATATATATATATATATATATATATATATATATATATATATATATATATATATATATATATATATTAGGTAGTGTTGAAATTTGGTATCTTAATTCCACACCCTGCACGGAGTTCAGTATGGATATATGACATTGCGAATTATTAGAGCTATGCAACCTCCCCTCAGACACCCCCTAAAATCAAGAAATGGATAAAAATTGAAATTTTCATTCTTGAGCAGACTTTAATGTTAGGAATACAATTGAAATGAAACTGAATTTATTTTTGAGTAACCACCAGTGCTAGATATACTTTAATATACAAATATATGTGAAAAATCTTACCTTTATGTATCTTACCTTTACAAAACTTCTGAGAAAATATCTATAGGACAAATGTTAATCTTTTTATTCAAAAGTTGGCATAGATTTCCTTGATTCTATGACATTCAGAATAAATTTATGTCTGTTTTTTCATTGTCAATTCGATCTTCTGAAGCCCTAGTGAGAAAGATAATTGGCATATTAGCAACTGAAGAAGCCTTTCATTGTGAATTTCAATTAATTTTATTATACCACCTATACGTCCTATGTTTACAACTGTTCCGTCACAGATAATTGCTTTAAGTGAATTAAAACTATGTGTATCAGTAAGAAAAGGTGACTAATTCATCTGCTATGCATCGAGCGCTTCCGTTGTCAAAAGTGATGTGATCCATGCAGATATCACCAGGTTCTTTAACAACAACGATGTGTTCTTCATGTTCTGTCCCTGTAAGTGTTTTGGTTTGATCTTTTCTTCCATCAAAACCCATGCACATAATGTTTTGGTGCTGCAACTTGTGTAAAGTCTCTTTTCTCAATCCGACTCTTTTTCTTTCCCTTTCTACTTTCTTTCTATCTAGCATATTGCCTTGGTTGAGGATCCCCATATCTTCCAAAGCAGCATTAACAATTGCAGCAGCAGCCCTACTACTTACAGCGGAATCTCTCTGTTGTCACAGACAATTTATCACATGTAAATATGTTTTGATTGTTTTCTTGTAATTGAAAATCTGGAAGAAAAGATGAAGCACTTCTTGTCTCGCTTTCAATATTTTCGTGAAGGTTGTCAGAAGAATCAGTATATATATATATATATATATATATATATATATATATATATATATATATATATATATATATATATATATATATATATATATATATATATATATATATATATATATATATATATATATATATATATATATATATATATATATATATTTGGTTAATTCTTGCAGAACGTTTTGCAGAAGTACTAGCAAAACTTTTTTGCACGTTCAAGATTTTCATATCTTTCATGAGTTCTTTTTCTTGCTGCAGTAGTGACCCTATCTATTGCACCAAGCTGGTTAATTCTTTGTTTTTGTCCAACAAACGATTCCCACTCGATCATTGGAATTCGAATATCACATCTACAATCAGTTCTGCTGATTTTCTTATCAAAGCAGGTACATGTACATATATCAAACATCTCATCAAATTTCACAAGCTTATCCATAAAAATGTTATTTCTATGTTTGATTTGAACTTTATTGAGTTTGGTGTTTTACACTATCAAGATTTCAACTTTCATAGCAATTGCCTCGAACGATATATAAGGAAATGAAAACACATTCCAAATGTGTTCGACATCTTTTGCTACTATTCTGTAACATTCTTTTGCCATTGTTGTGCCCTTCGATTTCATTTCTTCAATATGACGAAAGACACCAGCCTTCGAAGGGATCATCGAGGTTGGAAAGGATGTCAGTTGACCAAATGAGGCATTGTGAGTTTTACTTCTGGTGGGCATCTTCATTATTATTATTATTATTATTATTATTATTATTATTATTATTATTATTATTATTATTATTATTATTATTATTATTATTATTATTATTATTATTATTATTATTTTATTAAGATAGTGAAAAATATTTGCAATTAGAATTTATCTGAAAAAAGGAAAAAAAAAAAGTTTGTAATCATATAAATAACATTCTTTGAAACTTAACATATTTATTAGTGTTTGGTAATCAATGGGCATTATATGTATCCCTGCGATCTTTGGTCAGTGGTACTGGCCAGTGGTCACTTGTCAAGTGTTCATGACTCTCAAAGGCATATTAGAAGATAACATTCCTTAATTAAAACCTACCAAGCTCAATGGTTTTAAGTTCAAACTAGTTGTTTGCAATCACCAACGAAACCTAGGACAAAAGGGGAGTGAGTATGCGAAGGGTACAGTACAGTTGATTGCATATGATTCAAATTTTACTTACAACGACATATGGAAGTAGGTGCAAAGTGTGGAATTATAAAAAAAGAAAATTATATATGTTTGGA
This sequence comes from Armadillidium nasatum, assembly GCA_009176605.1. Taxonomy (NCBI): domain Eukaryota; kingdom Metazoa; phylum Arthropoda; class Malacostraca; order Isopoda; family Armadillidiidae; genus Armadillidium; species Armadillidium nasatum. The sequence continues at coordinate 28,667 of SEYY01001658.1, read as the reverse complement.
CCCTTCCTATATATATATATATATATATATATATATATATATATATATATATATATATATATATATATATATATATATATATATATATATATATATATATTATATATATATATATATATATATATATATATATATATATATATATATATAGGAGGAAGACGTAGCGCAGTCTGAAGGGATGAAAGTTCCCCCACTGGACTTAACATGCTATGTGATAAGGTGGGTTAGACCATTCGGTTTCACTCCTTTGCCATTTGGTTCTTTTTTGTTTTGTTTTTTTGTTTTTTATTGCCGTTTCATCTTCTCATAGGGGCTCTAATGTATCCTTATGTTACATTGGAGTGCCGATGCCCAAACAACCTTTTGGATACCTTTTCATGTATCCTACAAATTTGCAAGCGCTTACACCTACATTACCAATTAAATAAATCAAAATGACGAAATACAAATCTGCCTCGAAAAATCCAAGAAGGGCGGATTCTAAATATAGCCCCTCATCACTTCTTCCCCCATCACCACTTGCGAGTTGGTGGCCTCCTGTGATGGGATTGGTGCCACCAAGACCTTGTTGCCGACTTGCCCTGGTGAACGATTTTCTTTTTTCATTTTTTCTGCAACATTCGCGATCTTTTGTCTAATCTCCGCTCTGTCTAACACCACCTCTCTTTTTTTAGACTGTATATCTTGTTTTTAACTGAAACTCAGGTGTCTGAGTGCTCTGACAGAGTTGGTGGCCTTCGATGATGGGGTTGGTGCTGCCAGGACCTTGCTGCCGGCTTGCCCTGGTGCACGATCTATTTTGTCATTAATTTTCACGGTCTTTTGTTTAATTTCTTCTTTGTCGAACACCATCTCTCTATTCTTTTGGATTTCATATCTTGTTCTTAACTGAAACTCTGGTGCTTCAGTGCGTTGACAGAAAACCTTACTCTGCTACCTCCTACTGTCTCTATCCTGAATTTTCATCCAAAGCGGGATGTTGCGCATATGTCTGTTCTCATGTTTCCAATGTGGAGTCTGAATTCTTTACTTTATGACTTTAAGCTCTCTTGCAATTCTACAACTAAATTTATTTGTTCTGCATATTTATCACCTAATTCTACTGACTCCAAAAATTCTTCGACTATTTAAACTCCAAAATATGGCACATTCTCTCTTCTTTTCCTTTTTTTCTGAAATCATCATCTTAGGTGATTTAAACGTTCACCACTGCCATTGGCTTTCATGTAGTTCTCATGATCGATCCCGTGAACTCGCCTACCACTTTTTCTGTTGAAAACAACCTTGAGCATTTGGTGCAACTCCCTTCCCGTATTCCTGACAGTCTCAGTTGATAAACCCAACATACTTGATCTTTTCCAAACCTCTTATCCTGCTCCTTATACTATTAAATTTTTTCCTCCTCTGGGTTTATCTGATCTCCTTCTTATCTTTGTGTCTTATTCGGATTCATCAAGTCTTCCGCAAGAACAGCCAGTGATTCTTTCTCTTTCCTTCCTCTTTTATCTTCTGAAGGAACAACTGATGTTTTGCCTTCTACTAATGCTGAATTTTTCGCAAAAACTGTTGCCTCTAATTCAACTTTAGACGTTTCCTGATCTCAACCTCCTCCTTCAACCCACTTAAACTCATTTATGCCTACAATCGTAAGATCTTCTAAAGATGTCATTTCAGCTCTCTCTGAGCTTAACACTAAAAAGGCGTACGTTCCTGATGGTATCCCTTCTAAGGTTCTCAAAACTTGTACTTCTGAGCTTGCACGCTGCCTTATTTAACTATTTCGTCTCTGTGTTTCTACTTCGACCTCTCGTTCTTGCTGGAAGCTTTTTCTCATTCAGCCTGTGCCGAAGAAGGGGAACCCTTCTCAACCCTCTAGCTAATGTCTTTTTCTTTAACCTACGCTTTTTCTAAAGTTTTTGAATCTATTCTTTTCAAATATTTCAATTCTTTATATCTTATCTTTGATCGCCAGTATGGTTTTCGTAAAAACGCCCTACTGGTGATCTTTCCCTTCTTTTTGAATCTTGGTTCTTCACTCTTCGGCATTTCCGTGAATCTTTCGCTGTCCCACTAGACAATTTGAAGTTTTTCGATAGAGTCTTGCACAAAGCTTTTATTTTCAAACCTCCCTCTTTCGGATTCTATCCTTCTCTGTATGGTCTTTTTTTTTATTTCCTTTCCAGTCGTTCTATAGCAGCTGTTGTAGACTGTTACTGTTCTCCTGTAAATATATATATATATATATATATATATATATATATATATATATATATATATATATATATATATATATATATATATATATATATATATATATATATATATATATATATATAACGTAGAAAAAACTATTATTATACATTGTGTTCCACTCTGTTTTTCATTAATGACCTTCTTTCTCTCTATTACTTCATCGCCTTTGCATTCATATGCTGACAACTCCACCCTTCATAACTTTTTTCAACTGAAAGACGCCCCTCCCAACAGCAGTTAATTGACCCAAGGAGGATACCATTTTGTCAACTAACCTCTGATCTCACTTATATTTCAAATTAGGGCAGAGAAAACATTGTCGTTTCAATGCCCCAAAACTCAATTTTTCTTCTCTCTATTCGACATAACATTCCACACAACTATGACATCTTCTTTGAAAATACAAAACTGAAACCTTCATCTGTCCTTTATATTCTCAGTGTATCTTTTTCTCGTGATGTTCCTTGAAAAGATCACGTCACTTCTTTTTCTAAACAAGCCTCAAAGAATTTGGGTGTTCTGAGGCGCATTCGGAATATTTTTCACGCCACTCCAGTTGCTTGCTCATTAGAGGGATGTTGTTCGCCCTTGTATGAATATATCTCACACATCTGTGGTGATTCTACTTATATATATCTCCTTTAAAAGGTTGGGCCTATTGCTTTTCGTTATATCATTTATAAACGTCGTGCATCAGGTCATGCCGACCTTTGATTTGACCACGTTCTCGACTTTCTCTCTAACTCTGTTGGAATTTTAGTAGGCCTCTGGGCTTTGCCCGCCATATATATATATATATATATATATATATATATATATATATATATATATATATATATATATATATATATATATATATATATATATATATATATAATATATATATATATATATATATATATATATATATATATATATATATATATATAAAGCTCAAACTTTATAAAGATAACTCATCATTTATAAAAACTATTATATATATATATATATATATATATATATATATATATATATATAATATATATATATATATATATATAATATATATATATATATATATATATATATATATATATATATATATATATATATATATATATATATATATATATATATATATATATATAATAGGGTATGTTGGCTTACAAAATTTCATCTGAGACCCCATTGGCTGAACTTTTTTCAAAGATGAATGAACTAAAAAGAAGCAAAGTTTCTCAACCCAATTCACCTTATCATTATCTTGTGGAGAATTACGCTGCTTTTGATCCGTCTCTTGAACAAGTTTTCTTGTCATTTGCGAAGGAAGTTTCCAAGAAGGCAAAACATATTGAAATGGAGACTAAACTTTAATATTCAATCTTATTTACATCGTAATAAATTTTTTTTTTGTCATTATAAAAACGTATATATATATATATATATATATATATATATATATATATATATATATATATATATATATATATATATATATATATATATATATATATATATATATATATATATATATATATATATATATATATATATATATATATATATATAATCACCATATTATAATTTAAAAATTCCAAAAGTTAAAAACTTAAAATGATATGTACAGCATAGATTTAAAATGCTAAAAAAAGCAAAATCCGTAGTTTTCGTGGCTACAACCGAACCACCTTTTTCAAGCGATAGAACTGAAAAAAGAGAAAAGAGTAGATTCTGAAAGGTAGATGATGAACACAAGGAAAATTCCTTTTTTATCCTACGCAAAGTCTGGCGACAAAAATACCATAATCAACCTTTGAATTTTTCATAGGAACCTATGGAGTGTGATTGCTTGGGGCCCTATGATAAATTATTGGTTTAATCATAGGAAGTTACTAAAAAAAATTATGGAGGATTTGCAAAACTGAATTTGAGCCATAATCCTTCTCAATGCTCCTGTCTCTGTCTCCCAATTTCAACTTCCATAAAGAAGTTGAAAAAGACAATATGCTCTTAAATTTTTCGATGCTGTACTTCATATCAAATAACTCAACCACAATTTCACAGACGCATCTACTAGGTAGACACTAGCAATTTCTCCTATTTGAAACTCTATAAGCAAAAGCATACCTAACTTTTATTCTCACATCATGTTAACCAGAAAAGAAGTGACGTTTCCTACACGTTATAGTTTACAGTACCTACCACACGAACAGTCTGTAGCGACCTCTTTGATTTTGGGTAGTCGACGTGTCATATTTAAGCTTTCTTTCTTTCAGCTCTCATATATTATTATATATATATAATATATATATATATATATATATATATATATATATATATATATATATATATATATATATATAATATATATATATATATATATATATATAATATATATATATATATACTATGTGTGTGAATAAATTACTTGTTATTTCATTTTATTATTTAAAAATTTTTTTCAAATACTGAAGCTCTTTTTGCCGTCCCTCCTTCGTGGAAGTTATGCCCCTGATATATATATATATATATATATATATATATATATATATATATATATATATATATATATATATATATATATTATATTATATATATATATATATATATTATATATATATATATATATATATATATATACAATGTAAATAAAATTGTGAAAAATGTCAATTACGTTTGAATTTTGTGAAAACATTCCTTTAAAATGAATTGTGGTTGGATAATCAGATTAATTTTGAGCTAGAAATATTTTTGGCTAAGATATTTAAAATTTACAATGTCATTTTTCGGTGATATATTGGTATGGTATTTTATAATGGAATTTTATAAATTTGTAATTTAAAAAAAAAAAAAAAATTATAAGCACCTTTTGGAAACAATTTATTCAGAATTTTGATTTTTAGATTCGATGTACAGTAGGATTCTGAAAGGGCAATATGGTATTTTATGTACATCTACACTTGATTAGATTATGCCTATAAACCCTACCAGATTCAGTAAAATACTACAAAGAAGTGCGGAGGAGTTGTAATATGCGAGTTTTCATATATGACTCCACACTAAAGCACACATTATTAGTGGTTAAAATAAAATCATATCTTGAATGTGTAAAAGTCCCTCTAGTAAATGAAATGGAGACTGCTTAAACATATGCTCTTCAGCATTTAATACCTGTACGAGATCACTGAATTGTGCTACCATAATAATTAGACAAAATAGTTTATTTATTTATTTATTTATTTAATTTATTTTTGGCATTTGATGAATGCATGAGAATAGTTCCCCACCCATAACACATTGGAATGTGATGTGTTCAGTTGTTGCTTTGCTTATAAAGATATAAAAAAAATCTTGATTTTCATTACATAGCAAACGGAGTCTTCCTTCATTCTTTATCTCATATTCTAAATCACTTCATCATTGAACATGGTTCACAGATACAAAGGTGTTCTTGAGCCTCTATTGATTTTTTTTCGTCATCATAATCTCTGGATATATTCTCAGTCAATTATATATATATATATATATATATATATATATAAATATATATATTATATATATATATATATATTATATATATATATATATATATATACAAAAAAAAAAAAAAAAAAAAAAAAATGTATAATATATATATATATATATATATATATATATATATATATATATATATATATATTATATATATATATATATATATATATATAATGAACAACAGAATCAGAGCTCGGAACATTCTTCAATAAATATATAATTAAAAATATGTCTTTTATTCTTCACCAAAATTAGTTAAAATCATAGGAGAATTAAAATCTAAGGTTAACATATAAATCATTAAAATAACTCGACGTTTCGGGATTCATATTCCCATCATCAGGAGAAACAATAGTTTAAATCAGTAAAAGTTATATAAACATTTATCTGTAAAAGAACAAAGTATACATAAAATGAAAAACATAATTTATCAAAATAACTGGGGAGTAAAAAAAAATCAAAATTATAAACAATAAATGAGTAAAAATAAATGAATTATAAAATAGGAGACGAATGAAAAATAATTAAAATGATAAAAACTAGAAATTAATAGTCAGATAAAGGACAGGATAAACGGTATATTATGATTATTAGACTAACGGAATTGTAATTGGAAAGGGCCACTGTCACTATTAAGCGATGGTTTTAGACTAGCAATATATATGGATTCCAGGATTTTTAGGTCGGTTGATTGGTTGGTTTGTGAAATTATGGAAAAATGGGATGGGTCTATAGGGTGATGTTTGTTGTAGCTATGGGTTCTAATGCTGGATGGGGAGGGGGATGAGAGGTTCATGCCAGTTCTGGGGGAAATGCCTCTGTGCTCGTCGCATCTGACAGCGAGTTGGCGAGTTGTACTGCCAACGTAGGTACTATTACATGTACCACAAGAATATTTGTAAATGATGGACGAGCGCAGAGGGGTGAGTAGGGGTTCTTTGTGAGTTAGGAATGAGCCTATAGAAAAGTTGGGGATGAAAACAAAAGTAAAATTTAATTGGGGGTAGCTGTTGTGAAGAAGGCTATAGAGTTCATTTTTCAATTTGAAGTATATATGGTCGTAAAATGGGAGTTTAATATAGAAGGGTTGTTTAGGGACGGTTGGAATGTTGGTAGTGTCTGCAAAAGTTTTGTTCAAGAATTTTTTAATTAGGGAGTAAATGAGGGAGGAGGGAAAAAGATTACTATTAAAATGTTTGATAAGAAAAGAAATTCTTTATGAAGTTCTATGTAGTTTGATGTGAGATGATAGGCTCTATGGATTAAAGTTTTAATACTGTTGCATTTGTAGCGAAAGGGGACATGACTGAAGAAGTTAAGTGATAGATTAGAAAAGGTAGGTTTACGATAAATGTTTGTATTATAATTAGAGGAAGTTTTTGTAATGAGTAGGTCAAGAAAAGGGAGGGAATTTTTGATTTCTTCTTCTTTGGTGAATTTAATGTTATGTAATTGATTATTAAGAAAATTCAAAAAAGGGGTAGTTTGATGTTTATTGGAGAATAATAGGAAAGTGTCATCCATAAATCATTTATAGTAGACAGGTTTATAATTGGAGGGGGCATTCTTTAACCAAATGGATTCGTAGTGTTTTAAATATGCATTAGCTAAAATGGCGCTAAGGGGGGAGCCCATGGCGAGGGAGCTAGATTGAGGTAGAGTTGTTTATTAAAAAAGAAATAGGTGTCAGAAGTTGCTAGATTTAGAAGTTCTTTAAACTCAGATTTTGAAAAATTCATAAAAGTGTTTTGGGAATGGAAAATATCATCTAATATTATGTTAATTGCTTCGGTAGTGGGAATAGTGGTGTAAAGTGATTGAATGTCAAAACTAGCCATATGAAAATTGTGTAGATTGTCTATGGAATCTAGCCATGATTTAAAAGTGTATGAGTTTTGAATGGTATTTTCATTGATGCTAAAAGGTGTTAGAAAAGGTACTAGAAATTTGGCAAGATTGTAATTATGGGTATTGTATGCGGAAAGAATCGGTCTAATGGGGCAATTAGGTTTATGAATTTTGGGGAGGCCATGGCCTCCCCAAAATTCATAAACCTAATTGCCTCATTAGACCGATTCTTTCCGCATACAATACCCATAATTACAATCTTGCCAAATTTCTAGTACCTTTTCTAACACCTTTTAGCATCAATGAAAATACCATTCAAAACTCATACACTTTTAAATCATGGCTAGATTCCATAGACAATCTACACAATTTTCATATGGCTAGTTTTGACATTCAATCACTTTACACCAATATTCCCACTACCGAAGCAATTAACATAATATTAGATGACATTTTCCATTCCCAAAACACTTTTATGAATTTTTCAAAATCTGAGTTTAAAGAACTTCTAAATCTAGCAACTTCTGACACCTATTTCTTTTTTAATAAACAACTCTACCTTCAATCTAACTCCCTCGCCATGGGCTCCCTCCTTAGCGCCATTTTAGCTAATGAATATTTAAAACACTACGAATCCATTTGGTTAAAGAATGCCCCCTCCAATTATAAACCTGTCTACTATAAAAGATTTATGGATGACACTTTCCTATTATTCTCCAATAAACATCAAACTACCCCTTTTTTGAATTTTCTTAATAATCAATTACATAACATTAAATTCACCAAAGAAGAAGAAATCAAAAATTCCCTCCCTTTTCTTGACCTACTCATTACAAAAACTTCCTCTAATTATAATACAAACATTTATCGTAAACCTACCTTTTCTAATCTATCACTTAACTTCTTCAGTCATGTCCCCTTTCGCTACAAATGCAACAGTATTAAAACTTTAATCCATAGAGCCTATCATCTCACATCAAACTACATAGAACTTAATAAAGAATTCTTTTTCTATCAAACATTTTAATAGTAATCTTTTTCCCTCCTCCCTCATTTACTCCCTAATAAAAAATTCTTGAACAAAACTTTTCAGACTACCAACATTCCAACCGTCCCTAAACAACCCTTCTATATTAAACTCCCATTTTACGACCACATATACTTCAAATTGAAAAATGAACTCTATAGCCTTCTACACAACAGCTACCCCCAATTAAATTTTACTTTTGTTTTCATCCCCAACTTTTCTATAGGCTCATTCCTAACTCACAAAGAACCCCTACCACCCCTCTGCATCGTCCATCATTTACAAATATTCTTGTGGTACATGTAATAGTACCTACGTTGGCAGTACAACTCGCCAACTCGCTGTCAGATGCGACGAGCACAGAGGCATTTCCCCCAGAACTGGCATGAACTCTCATCCCCCTCCCATCCAGCATTAGAACCCATAGCTACAACAAACATCACCCTATGGACCCATCCCATTTTTCCATAATTTCACAAACCAACCAATCAACCGACCTAAAAATTCTGGAATCCATATATATTGCTAGTCTAAAACCATCGCTTAATAGTGACAGTGGCCCTTTCCAATTACAATTCCGTTAGTCTAATAATCTTAATATACCTTTTATCCTGTCCTTTATCTGACTATTAATTTCTAGTTTTTATCATTTAATTATTATTTTTCATTGTCTCCTATTTTATAATTCATTTATTTTTACTCATTTATTGTTTATAATTTTGATTTTTTTTTACTCCCCAGTTATTTTGATAAATTATGTTTTTCATTTTATGTATACTTTGTTCTTTTACAGATAAATGTTTATATAACTTTTACTGATTTAAACTATTGTTTCTCCTGATGATGGGAATATGAATCCCGAAACGTCGAGTTATTTTAATGATTTATATGTTAACCTTAGATTTTAATTCTCCTATGATTTTAACTGATTTTTGTGAATAATAAAAGACATATTTTTTAATTATTATATTATATTTTATTGATATTATAATTATAATTATATATATATATATATATATATATATATATATAATATATATATATATATATAATATTTAAAAATATTAATAAATTATTATATATATATTATATATATATATATATATATATATATATATATATATATATATATATATATATATTATATATATATATATATATATATATATATAATATATATATATATATATATATATATATATATATATATTATATATATATATATATGGTTCTGATGTCATCGGAGTAAGACGTGTGACAAAGAAAAGAAACAAAGTTTTTAGAAGGGAAACATCAAGAAAGAGAAGGAAGAAGGTGATCTGAAGAGTGCAAAATGCGCACTCTGAAGCAATCTCTATTTAGAGAAAAAGGTTGTGATTGAGTAGAAAATACTATGAGAAAAGCACCAACATTCAAGTCAAAATAAATTTATGAATAATAAACGTAAAATTTTAAAATATTATTACTTTTTTCAACATTAAAATAAATAGTAAAATTTAATTTAAATAAGAATAAAATTCATGTGAAGCAACCAAAGTAAAATAAGATATACTGTTTTACAATTAATACAAACAAAAGTAAATATATGAAAATTTCAACTTGAATATTGATTATTTCAAACGTGATTAAGATAGGATATCAGAATCATTAAGTCTTGCAATTATAGACTTCAATAAGCTGTATAGGGTTGGGAAGACCTCTCAGCTGTTTATCCCTTCCCATGTGCCTCCAGCTTTTTTAGGTTGTGGCGTCAGGCCTAGCAAGCCGGCTATGTAAAAAAGAAACTGCTCGAGTTACCAAGGCCACACCTCGGACGAGTGAAATCTGAAGTTGACAACATCGGCGTGATAATGGACTACGGAGCTTGGAGGTGTAGCACCCGACAGGCATCAACCTACCGGATTGGACGGTGATGGAATGATGATGAATTATGATGATGATATATATATATATATATATATTATATATATATATATATATATATATATATATATATATATATATATATATTTATTGTAAAAGGTAAATAATTATATATTATCTGTAAAAAAACGTTTGAAACGACATTTTAAACAAGACGCCATTCTCGCTATTCGTAAGAGTTTTATTCTCAGAAATGGTTCAATTTCGGACAATCTTTGTATATTAATTTTTATTAGTTAAATATATATATACTGATGTATATAAGTATATATATATAATGCATCATTTAAGTGTATAAAAAGTATAATATAATGTTTAATTATTTTAGGAAGGACGTTGGTATCTTATCGACCATTTAGAAAACTTTAAATTCATGTTTAGTTTAGTCCCCATAATTTAAAAGAAATAATTGTAAATTAACTAAAAAAGCTATAGAATATTTTATAACTTTAAAAGAATCAAGTAAAGTAAATGTAATTCATTATTAATTGTAATACGGTTATTTAGCACATTTTCGAAGAGGGTGACTTAAAAATTTGTAAAGAAGAGTTTTTGCCGCAAATTGTTCAATAAGGCTTCATTGCGTGTTTAGTATATTTATTTTATATATTTATTTATTTTAATTAATATTTGTTTTTTTATTATAAATTAGGTTATAAAAGGTTTCTATTTATATATAAAATCTTATTATAATTAATCAATTGCTTTGTAATAAATTAATGAAAACCGCTTTAAGCCGTTTCAGTTCTGTCAACATATTAAAATTGTAAAACTTCTAAAACGAGATTTTTGTCTTTGAATGTTAATTTGTTATCTTTAATTATATTCATCATATCATTTCTTTTATTGCAAAACTCTTAAGAAGTTGTGTTTTTATATAAAGAATTTATTAAAATACAGTAAAAAGTCATTCTTAAGCCTATTCTTTTAATATTTCATTTAGAATACATTATTTTGTTAACGTAAATTGCTGAGAAATAAATTAGTTAGCCCTATTATAAAGAATTGTATTTAATCTAATAAGTTTACTCTGTATATTATTTATTGAGAAGTCTGTGAAGAAGAAATATGTTTTCGCGTCATCTGAGATGAAAGTTAAACAACAGAAGACGAGTGAGGTATATCCCACCTTGAATTCAGACGTCGTGGAAGAACAGTTGCTGTAATAGCAAATTGTACTAAAAACTTGCTTGGAATAAGCTAGTTCCCCCTCTGCTTGTAATAGGTCGAGCCGAATGACTGCGATAGTCTTTCGATAGATTAAACGATTGTTGTAATAACATTTGTTTTAGAACTTGCTTGTAAATTGGCTCGTTCTTTGCCTGGTAATGGGTTACAATAGATTTGAATGGAAATATTCTGTCTGTTAAAGATACATGTTAATATGTTGAATGCTTGTTAATTTGCTTTCCAGTTATGGTGTTACATGGAAATATGTTTCACTGATGTAGATTAAAGATAGAACCTATTAACGTAACTCCGAAGAAGCCTTATTATAAATGTCCATGCTACCACTTATATTTTTAGATGTAATTGTTTTTTTTGTGTTGTATATAGTAAATATTAAGAAAATCTACTAAGTCTTTTATTCGCCAAGCTATTGAGTCTGGTTTACACGTTATTTTTATTTAAAGGGAAGGTCGAGATATATGACACTTCCTACATATATATTATATATATATATATATATATATATATATATATATATATATATATATATATATATATATATATTATATATTATATATATATATATATATATATATATATATATTATATATATAATATATAATATATATATAATAATAAAATATAAATATATTATATATTATATATATATATATATATATATATATATATATATATAATATATATATATATATATATATATATATATATATATATATATATATATATATATATATATATATATATATATATATATAAAAATATTATTCTAATGTAATGAATATAATATATATATATATATATATATATATATATATATATATATATATATATATATATATATATATATATATATATATATATATATATATATATATATAATATATATATATATATATATATTACCTCTGGTGGGCAAAGGCCGGAGGTTTACTAAATTACAACCAGAGTTTGGGACAAGTCATAAACCAGGTCAATTTAAAAGATCGACATGTCCCAATACACGGCTTATAAAGGTGTTTAAGTCATAAGAAATTAAATGAAGGAAGTGTGCTCCAGACGTTACCAGTTGAATACAAGTAAGACTGATCATAGCGGTTAAGTCTGCCATTACTGGTATCCATTCCTTTTATTTGTTTTTCCCAACTTCCTTTGACTTGCACACTTTGAAAAGCCATGCATTGAATCATGTTGACCATAGTTGACCAGATTTCCGATTTTTTCCAAATTTCGGTGGAAAATTGGTAAGCCTCTGTTCTTTGCCCACCAGAGGATATATATATATATATATATATATATATATATATATATATATATATATATATATATATATATATATATATATATATATATATATATATATATATATATATATATATATATATATATATATATATATATATATATGCAGCCTAAAGACACCTGTATAGGAAAGCATGAAAAGAATTTTTTTTGGATAATCTCGATTGTTTAAGCCGTGTCCCGATTTTTTTTAGAGTCAATCGGGACAGAGATTGGTTCAGATTTTTAGATTTGGCAAAACTTATTTATTCAGCCAGGCAGAGAGTGCGGCGGGTGGGAGCAGAAGAAGGCATTTATATTTTTTTTTAAATGTCCTTAACTAATAAACTTTGTTTTGAAATCAACATTCGTATTTCTTCTTTATATTAAAAATCACTCTCCTTTATACATCCCTTAAAACCCTTACGGGCAGGGTATTTGGGGGATGGAGGGCAAGGCAATGTTCTGAAGCATCCCGATTTTTGGTTCGAAAAATATTGTCACCTTAGTGCAGCCGGATGGAAAATCTCACATGCCCAATGAAAGCTAACATCTTCGTATTCGACTGAGCTACGCTCTCTCTCTCTCTCTCTCTCTCTCTCTCTCTCTCTCTCTATATATATATATATATATA